>CATQJA010000902.1:0-68583 GCA_958295435.1 Mesorhabditis spiculigera
ATGGCGATTCGAAACTACCGTAACCTTCCGCCAAAACCGTCATTTGGAACCTACCGTAACCCCGGAAAATGCCGATTTTTGCGAAAAATGCCGATTTTTCGGGAAAATTCCGATTTTAATGGAAAATCGCCAAAAAGGCAATTTCGAAACTACCGTAACCCAACCAAGGCAAAAACCGTCATTTGGAGCCTACCGTAACCCCCGAAAATGCCAATTTTGGGAAAAAAATTCGATTTTTGGGAAAAAAATGTCGATTTTTCGCTAATTTAAAGGAAAATCGCGAAAAATGGCAATTTCGAACCTACCGTAACCCAACCAAGGCAAAAACCGTCATTTGGAGCCTACCGTAACCCCGGAAAATGCCGATTTTTTGGGAAAATGCCGATTTTTCGGGAAAAATGATATTTTATAGGATAATTGCCAAAATGACGATTCCGAAGCTACCGTAACCTAAATCCAAGGCAAAACCGTCATTTGGAGCCTACCGTAACCCCGGAAAATGCCGATTTTTTGGGAAAATGCCGATTTTTCGGGAAAAATGATATTTTATAGGATAATTGCCAAAAATGACGATTCCGAAGCTACCGTAACCCAACCAAGGCAAAAACCGTCATTTGGAGCCTACCGTAACCCCGGAAAATGCCGATTTTTTGGGAAAATGCCGATTTTTCGGGAAAAATGATATTTTATAGGATAATTGCTAAAATGGCAATTCCGGAAGCTACCGTAACTCCAAAGCCAAAACCGTCATTTGGAAACTACCGTAACCCCGGAAAATGCCGATTTTTGCGAAAAATGCCGATTTTTCGCTAATTTAAAGGAAAATCGCGAAAAATGGCAATTTCGAAACTACCGTAACCCAATTAAGGCAAAACCGTCATTGGAACCTACCGTAACCCCGGAAAATGCCGATTTTCGGGAAAAATGCCAATTTTGGGAAAATGTCGATTTTCGCTAATTTAAAGAAAAATCGCGAAAAATGGCAATTTCGAAACTACCGTAACCCAATTAAGGCAAAAACCGTCATTTGGAACCTACCGTAACCCCGGAAAATGCCGATTTTTGGGAAAAATGCCAATTTTTGGGAAAAATGTCGATTTTTCGCTAATTTAAAGGAAAATCGCGAAAAATGGCAATTCCGAAGCTACCGTAGCCCAACTAAGCCAAAAACCGTCATTTGGAAACTACCGTAACCCCGGAAAATGCCGATTTTTGCGAAAAATGCCGATTTTTCGCTAATTTAAAGGAAAATCGCGAAAAATGGCAATTTCGAAACTACCGTAACCCAATTAAGGCAAAAACCGTCATTTGGATCCTGCCGTAACCCCGGAAAATGCCGATTTTTCGGAAAATGCTATTTTTGGGAAAAATGTCGATTTTTCGCTAATTTAAAGGAAAATCGCGCAAAATGGCAATTTCGAACCTACCGTAACCCAACTAAGGCAAAAACCGTCATTGGGAACCTACCGTAACCCCGGAAAATGCCGATTTTTGCGAAAAATGCCGATTTTTCGGGAAAATTCAGATTTTAATGGAAAATTGCCAAAAATGGCAATTCCGACGCTACCGTAACCCAACTAACGCAAAAACCGTCATTTGGAAACTACCGTAACCCCGGAAAATGCCGATTTTTCGGAAAATGCTATTTTTGGGAAAAATGATATTTTATAGGATAATTGCCAAAATGGCAATTCCGAAGCTACCGTAACCCAACTAAGCCAAAAACCGTCATTTGGAAACTACCGTAACCCCGGAAAATGCCGATTTTTGCGAAAAATGCCAATTTTCGGGAAAAATGTAGATTTTTCGGAAAAATCGAGATTTTAATGGAAAATCGCCAAAAATGGCGATTCCGAAGCTACCGTAACCCAACTAAGGCAAACACCGTCATTTGGAGCCTGCCGTAACCCCGGAAAATGCCGATTTTTCGGGAAATGCTATTTTTGGTATTTTTGGCTGTTTTAACGGGAATTCATGAAGGCCATCGGATAGAGCATAAAAAAATATACTAAGAAATTTAATTTCAGCCCGAAATCATGTATTATAAATTAGTTATTTTAAAAAACAAAACTATAATTTTCGGCGCGCTATCCGATGGCGTTTTCAAAATAGCAGAATATTCTTTATTATCCTATTTATTCTTTATTATTAAAATTGTTTCCACGCCCGTTATTGGTCCCTCCCCCCGTTAAGCAACCTTTCCCCATTTATTCATAACGTTGTAGCGCATCCATATAAAAATTTCTCAAGCTAAATTTTCGAGGATTTGCAGGAAAACGGCCCAGAAAGGCGAAAAATGGGGGGATTTACTTTTGTCCGTTACTGTAAGGTAGCATTGGCATGCAGCTTAACAGTAGTAGCAGCACGCAAGTGTCGCTCTGACCCATTCACACGATGTTGCAGCGCTACGGTACGCGCGCACCGTGGAACTGTGCCGTTTGCGAGAAAGTGTGGGATGGCAACCTGGGCCGCGGGTGGAAGTGTGGAAGTGCGCGGATGGTGGCCTGCTTCGAACTCGGCCGATGGGATTTCGACGGCTTGCACAGTACATGGATGTAGGTGAAATCCATTATTGGCCTGCTTCGTTTTGTGGCATTCGCGAGGTTGGTCGTCGCTCTGGATCTGCCTCCTATTGCCATTCCTCTCCCCCTCCCCGGCGCATACGAGGCCTCTGGGCACGTTTTAGCAAGCAATACAAAACAACCATAGAATGTGGTGGAATCTGGTGTGGGATCCCAGCTCAATATTTGGATAAGTCTTGGAAAAACAGCAGCCATGGGCAGTGAGTTAGGAGCGAGATGAGACTCAAAGAGCAAAAGAACTCAAAACCGCGAAAATTGTTTTACTTTTAAAAAATGAAATAGACCTCGAAAAATTCTAAGAATTTGCCATCACATTTCAATAAATTTGAGCCATTTATGATAACAAAACCAGAATTTTTCCGCAACCCGTGACGAACGCACAATTTTCGGCCGTAACCAGCGTCAATAGTACAGTTGTGTATTCAAAAATCGAAAAAATCAAGTTGCTTTATTTCTTCATGCCCAGCACTTTTAAGCATTCTGGCATGGTAACGAAGGTTCGATTCGTCTCCGTTCGACAGATATTGCAGTGCAAATTTCAGTCATTTTTTTTGGACACACCCTGTAGAAGTTTGGCCAAAAAATTTAGTTTACAATACGCCCAAAACGTGAGCATCAACCCGGAATTATTCATTTGATGTCGATGGAGAATCGGGACGACTTCTATACATTTTTGGTAATGAGTGGGGCGACCGGGCTCAATCATAATCGTGTTTTCATGAATTTCGTTCGAAAAACGGCTCGAGCAGTTCATGTGGCCGGCTGGAATTTCTGGACGCAACACGGGAAGAGGCCAAAATACTCCAAGTATGGATAAAGGACTGCATGGCTGTGCACTACGGACCACTATCGGTGACCTAACAAAAAGAATTCCTTTCAAACACCTCCTCCTTTTGCAGGGATATCCGGAAGATAGCTGCATTTATTACTGCCAAATCAGCGTCTATGGAAATTGTATGTTCAGATGATTTGTCAAAGAAAAAGATCATTTCAGATTTCCTCGTCGCATTTCTATGGGAAGGTTTAATAACTGTATGCATTTATGACAAATGATGGCAAAATGAAAGAATGCCAAGTTAATGCGTGAAGAAATAAATGGTTTTCACGAAAAGCCGCAAGGCGATTTGAGTGGTAGCTCGAGGAAAGGCCGCTGAAAGGAAAACAATTTTCATCGCCATATTTTTATTCCACGGACCGGATGTTACCTGCCTGGGATACCATAGCAAATCCGGCGGTGACTCGGTGAGATCGGCGAAGCACTGGGACGCCTGAAAACCTTAGTTTTAATGACCTTCGCCGTAACTTACCAAATTCTGCAGGAATTTGAGCGGATGCAGTAGCCACGGTGCTTTTTTGCAATGGTTCGAGCGAATCGTCGAAGCAAGGGATCCCCATTAAGTGCAGATCTTCCGTCAAAAAGGCGTCTGAATGGACGCGAGAGCTGGGTGTTTCTAAAACCGCTTTCCTAGTCGTATTTTGTAGCTATTCTCCAACCGCTACCCTTCAAATACAGCACTCTTCTTTGTATAGCAAAGAGAGCACCGAGAAATCCCTGGTTCGACGGAGAAAAATCACCACCTCCATGCCCGGTTTCAAAGAATCAATCAGAAGTGCAGCTAATCTTCTCAATAAATTGGCATAGCCAACAATATTCTTAATGCCCCAGGCATTCTCTTGAAATTTTATCCGAAACGTCGGATCAGGACATCTCATCATCATCATCATCATCATTTCATCAGAAGCTAAAAGATCAATATGCTAGCCCAGTGCTAATCTTTTGAATACTTGTTCATAATTAATGTTTCCAACCTCTTTCAAACATGCCTCTTCTTCCGGATATTCGACAGTTACTGTTTGATCATGTTGGATTGGATGTAAGCAAGGGCCATTTCGCAGCCTTCCAACTACATTAACAGCCGCATGCTGTTTCGGATGCTCGGAGAGACATGAGAAGCCGATAAATAAACCTAAATTATGAAAGCTCATTTGGCTTTTGTAGCCCTAAACCACATGACAAACTTCCTCATGGTCACATGGTAATGCTCGCGATATACCCTCCATAGACACCAAAAATGTTTCTTCATTGACATGTGACCGCCGCGCCGTGGAAAGCACAAATGGCCACGGCCATACGACATCAGATCGGCAGGTGCCGTTCGAGCCGCAAATTCTGCTATGCAATCTTCGGCGATTAGTCTTCACACATTCCGCCTTTAAAACGTCGTATTTGGTTATAGAAAATGCATTTCCAAGCTGGAAAAACGCAGCATCAACTCTGAAAGGCCGTATTGTACTGTAAAACATTTATCCATTAAAACTTCATGTACAGGAATAAAAGGAAAACAAATTTACAACATATTTGAAAGACGGGGGAAAGACAACATTTGAAACAAAGACACAATTTTTTTTTTTTTTTGCGTCGTTGACCTTGTGCCGGCTTCAGGAAGTTGCTACGAATCGTCGTGGAGGTCATAACCTAAAAGATGCGTAAAAGTCAAAAAGAGCCAAGATACCGTGGTTGGCGTTGAAGTAGTGGCCGTAGCCGCGGCTATCGCCGCCCTCGTTCAGATCTAAAATAATTCCTTTCCAACCCGACGATTTCCGCAGATACCATGTGGCGGCAGCATCGGGTGGGCCCCATTATTTGACCCAGAAGTGGAGGGGCCGGCGGCAGCCATCGCTGTCGAAAGCGCTAAATGAAAACATTTTCAAAACGTAACACCGAATACCAACCAGGAAATGCCGAGAAATGCTGCTGCTGGGCGTGGAAGTCCCTCATCTGAGACTCGTCTACGTAGTTGGCAGCTCCTAAAAACAACAGTTAGAGGGTCAGTTGCTAGACCAAAAGAAAGTGGTTTTGGACTGTTAGCAGGGCGGAACCAAATTTTTCCCTGTGATTCTCTACGGCCCTATAACAAAATATAAACTATTTTGATAGCATTTTACGTAGTTTTTAGATAAAAACAATAAATAATCATTAGAAATTTTCGAAAATTTTTGACTTTTTGGTCGAAAATGTATGAAAAAATGATCACAATTTTCCAAAAAGTTTTATTATAATTTTCTAGCAATCAAAAACTACTAAAAAGCCTATAAAAATACATAATCTATCCTCAAAACGTAGGCACTAGGTGGAAAAACAAAAAGTGGTTTCCGCCTGATAAAAATTTGCCCCTGCTAACAGTCCAAGGGTACCGGTCGTAACGGTCCAAACTGACCTATTTCCATTTCCTCTCGAGAACATCGACAATGAAGGAGGCGGGATTGGAAATTCTAAAATTCATTCTACAATACAAAAACACAATCACTCACGTTTTCCAACATGTGCCGCTCCACTTTTGCCCAAGAATGATTTGCGCGCAACCGCACGTGAGTCAAGACCCCAACAGATCCGTGCGGGATCTAAATTCAGGTCGATAAGAGTCACGGAAATTACCTTCACAGTACTACAGGGGTGGAATCGCTCGAGTCCGAGGCTTGTCATTCCCTTCCAACCACCGCCGCGCCAATACAAGACCCTCCACGGGCCGACCTCCGATTCTAACTAAAATAACATAATTACCCACATAAAAGTCGCCCAAAAAAAGTTTAAAAAAATAACAAACAGCAAAATCTCCAACAATGAGAATTCCCACTAACCTTCTCTTTATATTCTCGTGATGCCAGAATTTGCTCTCGGTGCGGGGCGTCGATCACCATTTGTTGTTCGAACTGATGAATAGAGTCGGCGACTAGTCGCGCTAATCCATTTGCGTCTTCTAAAACATAGTGTTCCAAATAAACCAACATCAACCGACCAGGATAATTGGTGGGCACGTAATTTGTCGTCCTCGAAGGCACCATCTTGGCTATGCCTGAAGAGCTGAATTATCATCAGGGACAAGAAGTAAAATGAAACAGAAGCATATCAGAGGCTCTAATACTGTTCAATCAATTTATTTTAATCACGCGCTTGATTAGAGACCGAAGGCTAGGGGGGTTTCCAAAAACTGGCAATTCCCCGCCCCCCGGAGAAAAAAAAATAGAAAGATATGAATAGAAAAAATTAGGCGACGTGATTGCGACATTCCTAGAAGGCCTAAGTTGAAAAACGGAAAACGGGTCGAGAAATAGAAAGTAAAGCTAAAGCAAAATAATATCTTAAAATCCAGAAACAGCCGCTACAGCCTTAGCTAAAAGTGTAGCGAAATAATCTGTATTAATCACCAAATCCGCAGGCGGAGTGCGTTGGATTCTCCCTGGCGCATTTTTTCGCCGAATGATGGGCGGAAAGGGGGTGGGGGGGCTGGGATACTGTCACTGGGGCACGGCGTAGGGGTGACAAGCACATTTCGGGCTCTGCGGGCCCCCAAGAGGCGAGAAATTCTAGTAAAATAGAAATAATTCAAAAATGCTGGTCAAAAAACAAAAGGGTTACTGCCGAGAAGTACCAGAAAAGTAATTTCATTGCGAAAAAAGCGTAAATATCTGAGTAAAACCAAAAAGTTCTTGGGGTAAAAACGACTTTTTGAATTCGCGGCGATTACATGTCGTAATGCCTTGTAACACCCCAATCTCGGTGATCTCTAATCAATTTTCATAATTAAAACGTCTAGAATGATCAAAATTCGATGAGGATTCCAAAAACAGCGTCAGAATTTTGAAATTCAAGCGTTTTAACGTCCAAACAGGCGCAAAAGACAATGCGGCGCGGTCGCATCTGGACATTTGCCAGGAATCAACGCAGGGTGCCGTCGACCAGATTTCGAAGCTCGTTTCAAACTCGTTCTTGAGCAAACTTAAACTGATAGATTCTCAAGAACAAATTATATTATTATCGCGACTATAAACTACCACTTCAGTATACTAGATCTTCCGTGCTAGAACAGGCTTGATTTTCGCGCATCAACTTGGGGCCTGTTGCGGCCTCGCGGGCGTTATCCAATGGTTCCCAGAACGCTACGCGGCTCGGCAGAGTGTAGGGAGTTACTTTCAAAAACGCCGAAATGTCGAAATGTCGAAAGTGAATGTCGAAGGTTAACATACCCAAATCTGCCGGAAAATTCCGCAACCCCTATGCAAAAAAATTTCGACATTATGATAGAAAATCGGATTAGGGACTGTTAGCGGGGGGCGGGGGATTTTTAGCGGGCTGGGAACCGCTGGGAACCTTTTTCCCTGTGGTTCTCTACGGCCTTATAATAAAATATGGCTCATTTTTCTAGCATTTTACATAGTTTTTAGATATAAAAACAATATAAAAAATTTTCAAAATGTTCAAAATTGTTGACTTTTTGGTCAAAATGTATGAAAAGTGGCCAAAAAGGTCAAAAAATCTTCAAATTTTCGAAGTTTTTAAAATATTTTCATAACTTTCTAGCAACCAAAAACTACTAAAAATACTATAAAAATACATCAGGTGTCAGCAACAGGTGGCAAAACAAACAAGAAGTGGTTCCCCCCTGCTAAAAATACCTAATACCTACTATCGGTTTTCAGTGTCTCATCGGGCCGAAAAACGTCCAAGTTGATGACCTCAAGTGAAAGTCCAGACCAAAGAAGATCGGCTTGTCAAACCAACAGACAGCCAGTATCAACTTCCTACGTAGTCTAAGACGGAGGCGCGAAAATATAGGTGTGAAAGACGGCAGAGTATGGTAACACGCGTGAGTCAACCCGCCTGCCTATATGAGTACCAAAAATACTAACAAACAACCAAAAAAAAATATATATATAACTACCAAGATTTAATACAATGAATCTGCCCTTAAAATCTAAAAACCGCACAACAACTAGGGTAAGAAATTAAGTTAATATAAAACTACCAACATCCGACCGCGTACTTAAGTCTGTTTTCTAACATCAGCAAATTTTCCCGAATCGTCAAAAATTGGAATAGTCTTTCGCCTTGCCGGGGGGTTGAGGGACCGAAGCTTCATAGGAGTCCAGAAATGGGTTCTTTTGCATTATCGGGGGGGACCTAACTGTTTCGAATAAGTTTAGGAATGTCTAGTAACTTAATACAAAGTGTTTTATATTGTTTGTTAGTAAGAAATAACTATATTTAACTAACAAACTGTCCAAAAGGTTTTGAAATAGTCAAAAGTTTGGTCAGAAACCGGTCATTTTTGGTGGAACAATCTAATTTTTGCTAGTATCATAACATTTTGGATAGATTTCCTGTTTAGGAATCGCCAAAAAGCATTTAGAAACAATTCTACTATTTATATTCTAAAAATTTTGTCCGAAGAAAAAAGTCAGCCCCCCCCCCCCCGATAATGCGAAAGAACCCAGAAAGGTCTAGTGATGAGATAGTGCCTAGTTAATAGCCCCCCCCCCCGATATTGCGAAAGGAAGGAGAAAGTTTGAAGGCGATACCTCCAAAACGGTCCCCGGGTGTCGATCGAGCCGATGTCGCGCAGCTCTTCCACATCGAGTCGTCGCATTTCGTGGCGCTCCAGGTGACGACAGTATTCCTGCAAAATAGCTACGTTGACATGTTTTCTCACAGATTTCATAATTCAAATTTTGGTAATTCCATCCGAAATCCCGACAGTCGAAATACCGACAGCCAAAATCAAGACTCGCACCACCAGAAGAGCAACTAACTATGAGAATAAACGTACAAAAATCCTCGTCCCGTCGATCTGTTGCTCGACATTAGCGCTCGTCGCCAACATCGTCGGCTTCTCGGCCGACGTCAAAAGGCGCCATTCGCATTCAAATCGCCATCACGCGGCAGCACCTGGAATTTAAAGCTTAGTTTCTGTTCCAAATTATGAATAGAAGAATACTGAGTAAAAATTTTTCTATACCTCCAAGCGGTCCGCCAAAAGTCCTTGTACGCCTCATTACAATCAGACGAGACAGTGCGCATAAGCATCATTATGTCGAAAAACCTTCACTCTTGCGCGCCAACGCAAACTCATCAGAATTGTGTCGCGGAAACGACACGATGGCTTCCTGGAAAATAACATCATACAAGAAAACATTTTGAAACACATACCTTTGTAATAGCCAACGGTGTCGACCCACGCTGAGTCCCGGAAATTGAGTGGCCCGGGGTGTAGAAATAAGCCCATGACGTCGACGCTAAACTCCAATATAAACACTTTAAAATGGAAATCATACCTCAAATCCTCGGCCTGCTTGCCAACAAACAAAAGACTCGCGAGCCTCATGCGTATTCTCTAAAAATATTTCATAAAAATCTCCGGTGCTTCCAATTTAACGAGCGCGGGGTAGCTAATTTTTATTTTTCCGCCTATGCCAGTTGATAATAAATGGATGATAAATTTTCAACCCTTTTGGTCATTTTCACAATGTTTAACCAAAAAGCAGAAACTCCTCGAGAATCTTAGCAGTTTTTATGAGCTTTTTGGTTCTGGGCTGTTAGCGGGGGGAACAAAACCTTGCCCTACGATTCTCTACCGCCCTATAACAAAATGGCCATTTTTACAGCATTTTACATAGTTCCTAGATATAAAAACAATCAAGAAATAATCAAAGATGTCCTAAATTCTTGGCTTTTTAGTCAAAATGAATGAAAAATTACCAAAAAAAATTTTCGAATTTTCAAGGTTAAAAATATTATTCATAATTTTCGAATCATCAAAAGCCACTAAAACACTATGAAAATACCAAAAAAGTGGTCCCCCAATGACAGTCCAGATATGCGTAAAATGCTACAAAAATTGTCTATATTTCGTCACAGGGCCGTAAGGAATTATAGTGGGAAATTGCCTTCCCCCGTTAAACGAGAAGCACCAATTTAAGCTTTACCTCGGCGATCTCTGCGGCATTCGGGATCGAAGCGGCCGCCTCCTCTTCCAACGAATCATCGTAGCCCATTTTCGAAGACAGTCATTTCAAAGCAACTACCGTCGCCTCGATTCTCCAGGTATCCAAGCAGATTGCCCATCCTGGAATCATCATAAATATTCGCTAAAACCGAGCAAATACCTTTTTATCGGCAAACTCGCCAAATTTCGGTCGCGGAAATGAGGCGATGGCTTCCTGGAAAATATTATAATATTAGAAAACAGCTTGAAACGCGTACCCTTGATTGAAACACGCTGAAAGACAAAGCGGCTTCGACCCAAAGAAGCTCTCGCATATCGTTGCCGGCCTTCTCAACCCTCCCATTGACGCTGGTATTCCTGGAAATGAAAATTAAATAACTAACAGGGCAAAAAATATCGACTTGTAGACCAAAGTCTAAATTTTTTGCTATTTTGCCGATACTGTTCTACTATACCGGTACTGTTCGATTTGGCCGAGGGCAAAACCGCAGGGGGGTTTCGATATTTTTGCTAGTCTTTTCGGGGATTCCTTGACGCCATTTGATAGAGCATTGAGAAATATATATTAATATCTTTAATTGTAGCTCAAAATAGTTTAATTCCAAAAAAGTTATAGCAAAATCAAAAATAAAAATTTTTCGCCTGCGTGATATTACCCGGTTGAATAAACCATTCATATATAAATAACCTATGAAAATGGGGTTACCACTTTAGTTTCGCTATTTTCAATATTTTTGCGATGTCTTGAGGACGCGATTCGATCGAGCCTTAAAAACCTCCTAAGACTTGTAATTATAGCCTCAAATAATGTAATAAGATGGTTTTAACAAAAACAAGATTTAGACGTCATTTCCACGTAAGACATTCGAATGTAATGCTAGTTTTCGACATTTTGGTCATTTCACAGAATTCGTTCAACGCCATTCGATACTGCGCCAAAAAAAAAATAATGTATTCGATTTCAGCCCTGAATAAAGCAAAAAAAAACTTATGGCAAAAATTCCAAATTTGCCCCCGGCCAAATAGAACAGTACCAGAAAACCTATAAACCCACTTTGTATTCTATCAAAAGGTCAACCAAACGCCTTCGGTAAAATTCGGCGGCCCAAAAAAATCTGTAGGTCCGGAATTTTGAGATTTCGAAAATTTGTCGTTCGGGATTCTGATAGGAAAGCCACCAAAACGCACGTTGAAACTCACGGCGTCAGTGGGCAGTCGATGGCGGCAGGCCGGACACGAATTCGCCTTCTTCAACCACATCAGGATGCAGTCGGAATGGCAAAAGTGGCGGCAGGGCAATTTCTGGAATTCAAACAATTGTTTTACATACTTTGCACGGAAAAACTGACCAAAATCTCCTTGTCCGCCTCGTTTCTGCAGGCATCCAAGCAGACGAGGCATTGCCCATCCTGGAAAAGCCATAATTATCCTTCAAAACGCGCAGATACCTTTTGTTTCTCCACCAGCTCGTCGAATTTGTGCCGAAGAAACGAGGTGATGGCTTCCTAAAAAATGATATGATAATAGAAAACATCGGGTTCTGGACTGTTAGCGGGGGGAGCGGGTTTTAGCGGGGAACCAAATTTTTCCTTGTGATTCTCTACGGCCCTATGACAAAATATAAACCATTTTTCTATCATTTTACATAGTTTTTAGATATACAAACACTAAAAAAATATTCAAAAAATGTTCGACTTTTTTGCGAAAAATGTATGAAAAGACCTAGAAAAGGTCAACATTTTTGAATTTTCAAAATTGACAATTTTTTTTAACTTTTGGCAATCAAAAACTACAAAAAAAACCCTCTGAAAAACCTAAAATACATGATATATCTTCAACAGGCATGCTATAACGTTATCTAAAAATCGGAGGAAAACCTAAAAGTGGTTTTCCGCCACTGCTAAAAATCCCCCCCGCTAACAGTCCAGAACGCAAACCCCCTTGAAAAACATACCTTTGAAGTAGCCAGCGGTGTCGGCCCAGCGGTCTCGCAAAAAGACACCTCGAGCTCGGTGGCCGCCTTGTCGACGACAGCAGCGCTTCAAGTTGATCGAAGTCCTGCTTCACATCTTTCTCTTCTTGGCTCGATTACCTGAAAGAAAGAGCTGATAAATAAGCTATGCAATAAGAAAGGCAGCAAAGAAAGCGCCGATAAATGAAGGTGGAGGCGATGAAAGCGATGCGGTAAAAAATCGCTTGTTTTCCAAACCAATATTTTCATTTAAATTTACACGTGAAAACGACGTATGGAATGGTCGCGCGTGGGTCAGGGGCGGGGCGGGGCGGAGGGCGGCTCTTCACCCCTTCCCACCGACCCTTCCGCATCGTTGCAGTGGTCTAGTGGTACGGGGCGGGGGGTACCAGGCAACGGGGGCGCAGGTTCGGGTCTCGCCAAAATTACGTTTTTTGCTTTTGCGTTTTTGCTCCCGTTTTGAATGGCGAGTGGGCCAGAAAGACTTTTCTGATGTTTTTTTGTCATATCATGTCCCCTGGGGGCCCCCGACGACGAAAAAGCTCGAAAATGCCGAGATTTTGCCCGGGCCCGGCTATTTCTCTATTCGGAGCCGCTAAACACCCGAAAAATAGTTAGATAAATAGTTTGCTCAAGATCAGATTTTCAAAACAGTGGAAAGCGTGGAAAGACGCTGCGTCCACGGGCTTCCTCCGTACGTACCAGCTTGGGTCCTCGGCCCAAAATTTTCGTGAAAGAAATTTTTCCATCAAAAAAATCTATTGCTATCTGGGCAGATACCTAGGGTCATACCAGCCCAGCCCTGGCCCACAGAAGAATTTTTCGCGGGTCTAAACCTCGGATTCAGCTGTTAGGATCCCATTTTCTTTGCCCCTTTTTACACCTGAAATTAAAAGTGTGGCAAGAAAAGGTGCCGGATTGCCGCTAATTTTCAACGCATCTGGTTCCTCATATTTTATTCGAAATTTCCATCAGTTTTGAACAAATTTCGAGACGGTGAGCGAGCACCGCAAAAAGCTCAAGCCGAATTAATAATAGCTTGCAAATTAATCAGTCGATTTTCATATGTTTTTAAATAGCTAAAAGAAGGTATCGAACATCATTCTAGTGAAAAAATGATAGGCATGCAGTTCGACTGCTCGAATAAATAGGAAGAAAAATCTTCAAAACTTCCAAAACTGGTTGCACCAAGGCTTTCCGATTTTAGACTAGAGTTTCGTTCAAAACGGGGTGTATTGGCGCGTCGCGTAGCCCCATTTTCGGCCCAATTTCCCTATTTTCCGTTGCGGCCCAACCCATTGCTTGTGTTGTCGTGAGAGTAGAATTCACGCTGAGGGTACTGGAAAACGTTAAAGCAGAACACTTCTAGGCGGAAATACGGCGTAACGACGATCGGCGGCGACGGCGTGTTGAAGGCCTCTCAGGGCATACCTGCAGAGTAATGAATACAACCGAAATTCGACAGCAAACACGAAGGCAGTCCGTGATACTCCATAATTCCTTTATTCAAAGTCAACGAAATTGCGATCAAAAGTCAACAAAAACATTAACAACCCACAAAGAAATATCGTATATCAAAAACGGCCGTAATATCATATTTTGGAGAATCACAGAAAAAGAAAAAGCAGCGAAATACAAGGAGAAAAGCCTAAATGATCATCCGATGTACATCAGAAGGGGTGGAATAGATGGCGAGAACGAGGGATGGAGTCGAGTGACGCGACGACGCGGAGAACGTCTTCAGTGTGCTGTAGATTGCCTCCAATTCCTGCAAAAAACCGCTAGATTTCAAAGTTTTATCCAAATTTTAAAAGCGATTAGCGGGCTACGCCCGCTAATCCCGAATCTTTCGAATCGTCAGGAAATTTTATTGCACTGTAATTCGTCAAAAAATTAAACAATTCCTAAAATTCCTAAAAATTCAGTGCTTTCTGTTTATTATTACACCTTTTAACCGGGAAAACCACAGTTTTTAGATAGAAAAATAGTATTAAACTATACAAAAATTCCGGCTATAACTTTCTAGCAATCAAAAACCACGAAAAACACCATAAAACGCATGGCTGATTACTAACATAAATAGAACGCACAAAAATAAAAAATTGGCTTCCCCCCTCCCGATAAAGGCGAAGCCCCGATTTTGGCGCAATGAATTTTTGGTCGTAATTAATTTGACATAAAAGCGGAAAATTGAGCGAACGCACCTCTTTCCACCGGCCAAACTGCTTGGCCATGCGGTCGAAGACGAGGCGAAGCTGTTCAGGGTCGAGCGGTAGCGCTGGAAAGCGACACTTTTTATAGGGACCAAAAATCTCACAAATTTTTGAGGACAAAGATTGGAGGACTTCGGCGATGATATCAGTCACAACGACCGTCAATTGGACACGAGCGGACAGCTTTTGCATCAGATCGCTGAGGAGGGCATCGCATCGACCCTGAATTGAAGAATTGTAGTTGAGAAAGAGAGAGAGCGAGAAAGAGAGAGAGAGAGAGAGAGAGAGAGAGAGAGAGAGAGCGAGCGAGAGATAGTGAAAGACAGCAAATGAGAGAGTGAGATAGAGAGAGATGGAGAGATACTCGTTCCCGAAACAATTCTGAGTTCTTTCGCAATATCGGGGGGGGGGGCAACTGCTTTCTTCTGTCCAGAAACGCCTAGTAAGTATCTTAATAGCTCTTTAGTAAAATTTAACTATATTCCAAGTGGAAAAGCAATCAACAAAAAATAGAAAAAAAATTTTTTTGAAATTTTCCTCGAAAACCGTGGATTTTATCGAGAAATCTCTTTCTTTTTTCAAGCAAACATTTCTAAATCCCCCCGATACTGCAAAAGAACCGAATTCCGACGCCTCGTACCTCGATGCGTTTCTTGGCCGTATATCCGGGTCTTTCGACGAGTGCCCATAGGAATGAGATGGACTGACAGCTGCCGTGTTGCTGTTGCTGTTGTTGCTGCTGCTGTGAAGAGAATGGGGCGGCCGTCGAGTGGGTGGGCGTCAATGGGTGTGTCGTGGACGAGGCGCTTCTGAACGGAAATTGCATAAAAAATATCTAGATAAAAATTTATCAATTTAAATTAGTGTTTTACAGGTTTGCCAAATTTTGCATGTTTTCGAAGCAGAGCCGTGGATTTCCTTTCACAACTTGAAAACACACTTGGCCAATGGGGCACGGCGATCCGAGTGTGGTGTATCGTGGGGCGGGGCTTCGGTGGTGGGCGTGGCCAACTGCCGGAGTACGGTCTCGACGGCGCGCCTCGTCTCCAGTTTTCCAAAATCTTGGCGGGGCGTTCGGGTGAGCACCTAGACAAATTGAAGAGTATTTAGGGAGGAAAAGCACTGACCAGATTCGAGTCGAACATGATCAGATGGAACGGGATTTCACGGCGGTCGCAGAATTCCTGAAAAACTGGAAATTACAGCGTGTTCCAAAAAAGAAGGATTTAGCCATAGGAATCTTTAAGACATATCATTTAAGACACAGATTGTCTAGCCTTGTAGCGATACCTTTCGATTGATGTCGAAATCGTGAAAATTAGACATTTCCCGGACCCCTAGAGCGCAGAGAGCGTTTTTTGGACAAGGCAAAAAAATGTCGGTTCTTTCGCATTATCGGGGGGACCAATTTTTTATTGTTTCATTTTAGAAATGGCTAGTAAATTAATAGAAAGTATCTTCTAGGTTGAACTAGAAAAATGTATCTAAAAACTTTGACAAAAGTCGAAATTTTGGTCAGAAAACGGTCACTTCTGGTCGAAAAATCTATATTTTATTGGTAATTTCTTTAAAACATTGTAAAGTTTTTACGTTTAGGAATAGCAATAAAGTTTATAAAACGGTTCGGTTATTTATCGCTAAAAAAATTGGGTCCTAAGAAAATCCCCCCCGCGATAATGCGAAAGAACCGAAACGTGATTTTGTAAATTAACTCGGATGGTGACTCGAAAAACGTGCCTTTAATGCATCGAGTGAGTGGTTGTCGAGCGGTTCATTCATCGTATCCACCGCCAGCCCGACATCGCGTAATTGCCGGGCCAACGCCAGCTTCTCGATGGTCATCGCCCGGGTGAACGAGCCGAGAAGCACCTGGCATGGGGCTGGGGCGGCGGTATCTAGGGCTGTTATTAGGCATGCATCGGAACAAATACAAACTTTGTTGTTGGCCACCGAGTCCAAGGAGGAGGTCAAGGTTTAGGGAACAACCGCACAGCGCCAGCTCGCCCGGCGGCTTCTCATCTTCGGGGCCACGTATCCGCGTCAGCATCCCGTCGTATCGGCCTGAAAAATGGGGGAAGTTTTTTGGATATGAAGAAGCCGTGCTTTCACCAATTTCACAAAATTTTGTACAACTTTTGGCTATAAAAAACTTTTGAAAAATTATTAAAATTTTTGAAAATGTCGAAAAATGTGAAAAAAATGAGAAAAAATGTAGAAAATGACCAAAAAAATTCTAGCAATCAAAAAACTATTAAAAAATATTGTAAAAATACGATATTTATTATGAATAGGAGGAAAAATAAAAACAGCCCCCCGTTAAAGGAGAAGCACCGAAGAAGGCGTACCTCCGGCCACAACGGGATACACCCCAAGACGTCCCTTGCGCAGTAGATGAGCACCGAACTGGAAGACGAGACCGTCGGCAAATGTGCGGGGGCGGTAGACGAGCAACGGGCACAACTCGATGTCAATGTTTTGGTCTGAAATTGATTTTTCGGTACTGGGCCGTTAGCGGGGGGGGGGGGATTTTTAGCAGGAAACTAATTTATATCGTTTCGCCCATCTTGCGACCTGTAATTTAAGGTGTTTTTAGTGTTTCTATTGCCAGAAACATCAATATCCTCAAAAACTTGAAATTTCACCCTTTTTTAATAATTTTCATATGTTTTTGACCAAAAATTCAAAAATTTTTCAATTTTTCAATGTTTTTGTGCTTTTTATATCTTAAAAACTGTGTAAAATGCTAAAAAACGGTTTTTTTGGGCATGGACCCTTACGGGAGTACCCGGAAAAATGTACCCCCCCCCGCTAACAGTCCAGTACCAAAAATACAGCGCGTCAAAACGGGTGTGCCGGGCCGGAGCGATACCTCTAAACAATTCGACGATCCGCTCGAGATGGGCGATGGCCGTCTTGCACGCGTCACGAAGGGGTTCATCGCGACTTTTCAGCAACATCTTCCCCTCTTCCCTAAAAATATAAAAAATTCAAGCCAGAATTAAGGGGATACCGTATGGCGCTGGCTGATGGGGATGAGAGCCAGAAAGAGGCGAGAGAAGTGGCCAATCGAGTGCCCACCACTTCTGACAGGATATCGACCCGTTCCGTCGCTCCGGGCTGTCCTAAATGGAAAAATTGTGGAGCTTTTCTGTTATCGGGGGGGGGGGGGGGCATGAAAACCAATTTTTCCTCAATTTCCCCGAAGGATATCAAATATGTGCTTTTTAGAAAATTAAAAATATCAAAATTCGGTTCTTTCGCACTATCGGGGGGGGGGGGAGGGGGACTTTTCTAAGGATCCAATTTTTCTAATACAAATAGTGTAAACGTTTCTAAACTTTTTTTATAATATATAAAAGTCAAACCGGTACAAATTAGCACTAAAAACTACAGAAAATATCGATTCTTCGTCGAAATAACGAGTTTTGACCAAAAATCCGGCTAGAATTTTTCGACGTATTTTCGAGTGCTTTTACACTTGCAAAACAGCAAAATGTTGTTAAAACACCATTAGCACATACATGGCGCTATAAAGAATCGAGAAAACACCTCGTTTTCGACCAAAAATTCGGCTAAAAATTTGTTTTACAATGGTTGTTTTATCATTTTTTTTCTTGTTTTTTTTTATTTTTTTTACACTGAAAAAACAGTTTTATTTTACTAAAGATCATTAAAATACCTACTAGGCAGTTCTAAACTTGTAAGGAAAATCACCCGGCCCCCGACCGATATTGCGATAGACACAAATTTTTAAAGTATGGCATTATGGAATTATGAAGCGTCGGAATTCCCAGGAGATGAACATCATGCTCGAGACGTACTCGCTGAGGCGGATTGTTCGTGGAGTACATCGAGGACACGATCGCGTAGCTCCGTGCTGAGTCCGTGGTGGCGGAAGATGGCGTCCACGAGGCCCATATGGCCCAATCTGAAAGAAGAGAGAGAAAATTGTAGTCTGAAAGCCACGGGATACCGTAATACAAAGCGTGTCTCATCAGGAAAAGTGTCGTGCAGAATGTCCGAGACCGCCGTCAACAACTGAAATTTTGAATTAATTTTTAGCGGCAGAAAAACGGTACTTTCGCATTATCGGGGGCAGCACTTTTGGAACGCAGGGTTTTTTAAACTATTTTTTAAGATTTCGAAACGTAAAAACGTTAGAAAGCTTGATGAAGAAAATACAAAAATATCGACTTTTCGACCAAAATTTCACTGCGGAAAATTAAAATTTAATTAAAAGTATTTCTAAGTCCTTTTATTGTCGTTTTTTTCCACGTGAAACACAGTTCGATTTTCTAAACTGTTGTTTTACTATTTTTAAACGTAAAAATGTTACAAATTTCGATCAAAAAATACAAAAAATAGCGATTTTTCGTCCAAACGTTCACTTAAAATTTATTTATTGGTTTTTATTGTTTTTTTTTCATTTGAAATATAGCTACATTTTCCTAAAACACCATTAAAATACTTACTAATGAATTACTAGGCATTTCTGGACTTGAGGGAAAAATGGTCCCCCCGATAATGCGAAAGATCCGTGCAATCCAAATTTCGAAGACGGCCGTTTGCCAGGTAGATTTTCCCCCACACGAAACGCTGACAAATACCTGGATCTCGAGCGCCTCGTCGGTGGTCGACTTGCCGAGGACGTCGAGGCTCAACTCCCAGTGCTCGTCGGGGTGTACACCGCCCGTACCACCTGGGAAAAAGAGCCAAATCCAGTAGGAAAAAAAATTGATACCAACCTTCACGTGCCGCAAAGACCTTGCCAAACGCGTAGCGCTTCATCCGTTTGATGGCGTTGCGCGCGCAGAAGCGCACAAAGTTACACCGCAGATCGGGCTGCAAAAGGGGGAAATTCGTTGTCATTTCTAGAATCATCCGAAAGAAATTGATCCGAAAACACCCAGGCACCAAAAAAAAAAACAAATCTGAAAAAGACGCTCACAGGTAATGCAACCGGAATGGCCGTCGAATCGATGAGTACGTGGGGCATCTTTGTCGGCTCGCAGACGGCACGCGCTTCCCCTGCCGGCGTCAGTAGGTGTTGAGGCGTCGGGAAGAACGAGTGACCTGAATAAGGAGCATTGTAGCAAAATGCGTGAATCAAGCGAGCTTACTTAAGTTAGGGTGTTTTGGGTAAATACTTGCTGTGCCGATTTTCGCTGTGCCGATTTACAGTATGCCGATTATTGCTATGCCGAATTTTCGCTATGCCGAATTTTCACTATGCCGAATTTTCGCTAATTGGCTGGGACTTTGCGGTGCAACAAAAAATCTGCTGCGCCCACGGGACCTACGATCTGCCCGAGTTTTTGGAAATTTCCAGGCTAGCTCGAACTTTCTAGGCCCATGATATTTGGAAAAATAGTAAAAAAAAATGGGGAACATACCGCTTATCAAAATTGGTATGGCGAAGATTCGGCATGGTGAAAATTCGGTATACCAAAAATTCGGCATAGCGAAATTCGGTATAGTGAAAATTCGGTATAGTGAAAATTCGGTATAGTGAAAATTCGGCATAGCGGAAATCGGTATAGGAAAATTCGGCATAGCGAATGGAACTTGGTGTTTTGGCAGTATCAAGGGAAATGGGGAAACCTATTTTTTTTTTCCTCAAATTCGAAAACCACCTACTAATAAAATAGCAACTCCTTTATTAGTAATTTTGCATTACATTTCGGCATCGCACAAGTTTGTTTTTGACAAATTCCGTTGACAACAAAAATGTTTAGAACCCAAATTTTCGTGGCAAATTGATCTTTTTCCGTCTCGGTATGCTTTACTAAAAATTCGCGTACTGGACCGTTTTTGGATATAAAAGCTCGTAAAAATGCCTTTCCAATTTTCGAACTTAAAAAAATATTTTTATAGCCTTCTTGCCATGAAAAACTACTAAAAACAACATTCGTAGGTATATGCGAAAAAGCAAAAATTATTCCCCCCCCCCCAGGCGCTGAACTCCAGAACCAAAATCGCATAGTTGTTGAAAGAACTCCCCAAAAAATTGGATTCTAACCGAAAAAATCCGGTTTCAGCCCTAAATACTGCAAAAAAACGACAACTGACGTTTTAGTATGCGTCGAAGGGCTTGGCAGAGTCTTTCCCTGGCCGTCTCCCTCGCCACCGCTTCATCGACATCCCTCCATCGGCATACTCCAGCATCGAATCGTCTCGTCAACGGGGCTGGCGGGCATGTTTCCCCCAATTCACGCATCATCCACGAGAACAGATTGCCCGTACGACGGCGCAGGGCTTGGGTGAAGCATTTCTGCAAAAGCCGCTCGAAAACCGGGTTCTTTTGCAGTAAAGGGGGGGGAGGAGAGCTAACTTTTTCGTATAAATCCAGAAATGTCTAGCAACGCAGCAGCAAATGTTTTAATAGTGTTTTTAATAAGAAATAACTGTAATCAAAGTAGAAAAACCATCTTCAAAGTTTTGAAAAAGTCGAAATTTTGGTCAAGAATCGGCCATTTTGGTAAAAAAAAGTGATATTTTTTTATTTTTGGCTTTCTTTTAAAATAAAATTGGGATAGTTTTCACGTTAAGGAATAGCAAAAAACCATTTAGAAACACTGGCAATATTTATGATTGAAAATTCGACAGGAAAAAGTTGGTCCACCCCCGATAATGCGAAAGAACCGTAATTTGTTGTGAAACGAAACGATTGAATTTTTCAAGGGACCAGGAAACGCCGAATTCGACCGCAGCCATAGACTAGGCGTAGACAGCTACGCGCAATGCCTAATGGCAAGATCCAAAGTTGCTTGGCGACTTTCAACAGCTCAAATGTCATTTTACTCGAGCTTGGGCGCATCATTTGGAGTGTCGCGTAGCTGTCGAGACCTAATTTTTCCAAGGGGCCGATTGCGCGCTTGCTAGTCCATTTAATAGAACGATAAAATGAATGAATACCTGAAAAGCGAGATCATCTACTTCGGTGGCCGGCACTTTGCCCTGAGAGATGATGGATTGAATCGAGGGGCGGGCCGACGGGTCGACGGAGATCATCTCCTCGACAAGACGACGGCACACTCCGCCCTGAAATCCAAATAATGGAAATTTCGCAATATCGGGGCTGGGGGGAGAATTTTTCCTATACGCCCAAAAATTCCTAGTACGGTAACAGTAAGTATTTTTCATAGGGTATTTATTAAAATTCAATATAGCCCAAGTAGAGAAACTAACAAAAACCTAGGAATTTTTTAGAGAAATTTTGGCTGAAAAATAATTTTTTTTGTGTTTTTAGTGAAAATTTGTAACGTTTTTTGATCTAGGAATAGTAAAAAAACGATTGAAAAACACTTGCTCTATTTGTCATGGAAAAGTTCCTCCCCCGATAATGGGAAAGTAGCAAAAAAAATAAATAAGCCGAGATGCACACCTGGGCGGGCATCGTCTCCATGAAGTCGGCCGGGCACACGGAATGGGTTCGAAGGCCGCGGAGACAGGAGATACGCTCCATGCCCGGCGGTAGGGGACGGTAGAACAGCTCGAAAAGGACGATGCCGGTGCTGCAAAATTGGGTGATAAAAAGAGGTTAAAGTTAGAAACGGACCTGTAAACGTCAACTTTTGCCGAATATGGCTGTCCCTCGGTGGCCGTCAACAATTCTGGGGCCATGTAGAGCTCGGTGCCAATTTGTGTCGTCATCCCCTCCGAACCGCCATGGCTGGACGAGCCTGAAAAAGAATTAAACTTAAACATCGATTACCAAATAATGCGCGGGCTACGCGCCACTCCGAACGACAAGTCTAATCCCATTCCGAAATTTGGCCGACCGTCACGCCGCTAAGGAGGCGATCATATCTTCGAAAATCGCGAAAAAGCTTCATTGTTAATTTCTCCCCATGGAAGCCTTTTGTCGAAAGGGTGACACGAAGCAAAGCTGGTTCTAATTTGTTAGCGGGTGGGGGTCCGCAAATTTTTCACAATGCTGCTTTCCGGCAAAAACGACGAAAGACAATCTGCAAAAATATGATGAATAATAATGCTCATAAATATAAAACAATACAAAAATGAATTTTGTATTTTAAAAAACGGTAGAAATTCATTGAAACCTAAAATTCTGACCCTGTTCATGGCCGACGGCCGTATCCTTGCGCACAAAGAGCTCTCTAGTGGCCAGCCCGAAGTCGCCAATCTTGATATGATCATTGCCGTCGATCAGGATGTTCATCTACAATTCAACGGAAAAGTGATAAATCGAAAAAAAGCCTTCCCTACCGGTTTGATATCCCGATGGATCATCCCCTGCGAGTGGATGTAGTCGAGTCCGGAGAGAATTTGGCCAAAGATGCGCCACCCCTGGCGCACATTCCCCAGTACGGCTCCCGAATCGATCAGGCCCCTGAAAAACTTATTCAAATTTTAATTTTTGGTACTTGAGCAATATCGGGGGTGGTAACTTTTTCTTTGCATCCTATTTTTTTCTAATACAACAGAGCAAGATTTTCTAAACGGATTTTTTTTTACTACTCCTAAACGTGAAAACTACAAATTTTGGCTAAAAAATCGATTTTCCGACAAAAAATGGCCGTTCTTGACCAAAATTGCGACTTTGTGAAAAGTTCTTGAGTTTTTAGCTAGTTTTTCTAGCTGAAATATCGTTTTATACCCTATGAAAATACTTCATATAATAAAAAATATAAATACAAATAAGTAAAAAATACAAAATAAATAAAATACAATACTATTAAGATACTAGGCATGCGTAGTTTAATACAAAAAATCGTCTCCCCCCGATAATGCAAAAGAACCGAAAATTAAATCCTCATCAAAATAGCCCCCGATAATGCAAAAGAATCGAAAATTGAATCCTCATCAAAATAGCCCCCCCCGATAATGGAAAAGAACCGAAAATTGAATCCTCATCAACATAGCCTCCCCCCGATATTGCAAAAGAACCGAAAATTGAATCCGCATCAAAATAGCCCTCCCCCGATATTGCAAAAGAACCTTGTCTCTACCGGCTGGCGCGCCTGGAATCGCTTACGCCATCAAATTGCGCATACCTCAACGTGCCCTTGACACAATACTCCATCTGAATGTACATGATCCGGGTGGGCAGCGTGGCGTCGGCTTCTTTCTAAAAAAACGACAATTCTGATACCGTACCCCCCAGGGCTACGCACCTTTCCTTTGGACGGGGAACGGCGTGAGGCAGTGTCCCATGTGTCTTTCTCGGTGCTGGGTGGCGTCGAGACGTCATCTCCTGGAATAACAGAAAATTAATTTTATGGCGTAATCGGTTGAAAAGCAAGTCCGCTTCCTTCGCCCAAAAATCCCCAAATTTGAGGGCGTAATCGGATGTAAAATGAGATAATTTTTATACAAGCAAAAAATTAATTCCAATAATATTTGATACAAAAAATTAATTTCATGGCGTAAACGATTGAAAGTCTGAGCGTACTTTTCTACGTCTAAAAAAATACAAATTTGGCGAAAATTGATGACGTAAATGAGATAATTTTTAGGTAAGCAGAAAACCCGAAAAACGTAAAACAGGCCCAATTAATTTGATGGCGTAAGCGGCTGAGAAAAGGCGATAATTTTCTGGCTTTGCAGAAAAGCTGAAACATAATACAGGGTGTCCCAAAAAAACCCCCCCCCCCTCTAGCGGTCCGGGGGAAGCTCAGATCAGGATGATTTTATAATATTCGAGAGCCCGCGAAAAGGCGAGAAAACAAGCGGGCTTCATTTTCTAAGATTTATTCTTATTCGTCCGATATTCAACGTTTTTCTAAAAAACAGGCAGCTTTTCAATAGGAATTTCGCAATTAGCATGCAGATCTCGCGTAAATCTGCCGTTTTCATGGTTTTTGGAGGTAAAATTCGCCAATAAAAATACATAATAAAGAAAATGAACCCTCCTTGTTTTCTCGCCTTTTCGAGAGCTTTCGATAGATACCCAAACGGCGAGAATCGGACACGTCTGGGCGCCGCTAGAGGGGGGGGGGGGGGTTTTTTGGGACACCCTGTAGTTCGGAGAAAATTGATTTCATAGCGTAATCGGTCGGAAAGCGGGGCTAAAATCGCTATTTAATTTTGAAAATGTAGAAAAATAAAAAACCGATACAAACTTGGTTCTGGATCACTGTTAGCGGGGCCGAAATTTTTCCCAGTAATTATCTACGACCCCCGAACGAAATATAAAATATCTTAATAGCATTTTACCAGGTTTTTCTATATAAAAAAATACAAAAAACATAAAAATTATCGAAATTTTTGGTCGAAAATGTAGAAAAATTCGAAAAAAGGTAAGTTTTCAAAAATTTTTAAAATATTTTTATACCTTTCTAACAATCAAAAACTACTAAAACACGATAAAAATAGGCGGGAAAATAAAAAATGCCCCCCCCCCGCTAATAGTTCAGAACCCACATCATCCTTACCGTATGCGGGCTGTCGGCCGGCCTTCGGCTCATCGGTAGCCTCGAACACAACTTGATGTCGTCACTCGTTAGCTGTCCCTCTCTACCGTACACTCGTGCTCCCTGGACCAGCCTCCAGTGGGGATCCCTCCCCATCAGCAAAGAAGCAAGCCAGATTTGAGGAGTGATGAGGACGACGAGGCGTCGAGCTGTCGTCAGATTCCTCGCTTTTCTGACGGGTCAAATTTTAAAATACAAAATCGCTATAGTATACCCCGAAAGGAGGCCGTCCATTCGGCACTCCACTCGCTCGTCTCCCCAACGTCCTTCTCTGGGCGACACTTTCAGATGGCGCAACTGGGATGGCATCAGTGAATCTGCAAAAAAATGGACTGTACTATTAGCGGGGGGCAGTGTGCGAAAGAATTTTCAGGTGGCCAAATGGACCAGCGCCGGGGGTTGGCTGACGGGGTTAGGACCAGCGCCGCGTTAGCGGTAAGAATTTTAGTGGCTTTTGGGTCAATATCAAAAAATAGCGAAAATAAATGTCGGCTTCCTGGATTTTCTGTAATTTGATGTTGTTGCGCTGCTTACAGTTCTTTCATCTTTCTTTCACAGTACGAAAAATTGCTCATGAAAATTTGGGCAGAAATCGCCACAGGAAAGAAATTTGCAATGCCACGACGGCCCCAGAAGAGACGGCGCTGGTCCCGAAAAAGCCCTTCAAAAGGTTGGATGAAGCTGAAACTTGGATGAGGGGAAGAGAAAACTAGGAACTCGTTTAGGGAAAAAAGTAGAGATGGACCGGCCAGTGGAGTAGAGAATTGCATGCAATTGAATGGATTTTCCCATGTAAAGATGGCCAAAACCGCCGCGTCAATTAAGCGCCGATCCTCCGCTCAGAATAACGTAATGGATCAGAACGGTTGATACATAGTTAGAAGAGGAAAAGACCGGGCTTTCCAGCCGACTCAAGTTCTAAGTGGGAAAATTAGGAGGGCGTAAAGGAAAACGGAACATCTACCGATCCCCGGCCAAAATTAAAACGCCCAGTCGCTGGTCGATGAAGCCTGAGCGGGAAGCAAGTATGGGCTAAAATGGTTTTGTCAGATGATAGCCAGTACCAGAGGCTATTCGGCAAGCACAAGTTTGGTGGTGATTGATTGCCCTTTTCGAGGGACCAACGGGGACCAGAAGTGAAGGGCGCGGCCAAATGAAGGCTTGATTCCGGAGGTGAGCGGCGCTGGTCCGAGGAAAGGGTTTTAAACTGGAAGCATGCTTTTGCTTTTTTGGCAGTAGTTGGGCAAACCCTAGACCACAGCCTGAAAACAAATTTCAAACCGCTAACGCCAAGGACGGGGTAGTTAGAGCATTTTCAAGGGATTCATCAGCGTGCACACCGGGATGGGGGCCGATAAAAAATTATTTCTCCGCATTCCACTGGCCGATCTTGACCAAATTTTACCCAAACCTTGATCCGGGAAATGTGTAATGCTCATCTAATTGCCAGCTTGGTCCAAGCCGTTCACCCGTAACGAGCGTTTGTCACGTCCATACCCACCGCGACCGATCATACTTTACTCCTTTGCCGACTTCGCCAGAAATTTTCGTGCATCATTTTTCTTGGTGTCGTATCGTTACTATGATTTAAATAGTGGAATTTCTTAGAAATAGTTATTCAGACCCCCATACATCGCAGATAACATATATCGATAAACCTGCTTTTTTGCCATCATGTATATCCGAAACTGAAGAAAAATCTTGATTTGTAACTAACCCTAGGACCAGCGCCTAGGGCCATTTTTGGGACCAGCGCCGCCGCCCCACGGCCAAGCCAGCCTTCCCCGCAACACTGGGGGGGAGTTTTACGCCATATGTGATTTTTGGACGATTGGTTTCATTTTCATACCTTGTTTTTATTTAAATTTAAAATCAAATTAAATATGTATTAAATTAAATATAAATATAATTAAATTAAGACTAAACTTACAAAAAAGCTTGACCAACTAAAATTCGAAATTAAAAGTTCAGCACGTTTTCCTGAAATAAAAATCTCGCATAAATCTCTTAGTATCATATTATCATAAATCTCTTAATAAAGAATTCACCCGGATTTCAAGTGATAAACACCTAAAGAAGTCGAAATCTGAAATTCGAAATTTTTGGTGGAAAAATCGCTATTGTTCGTATTTTCGGTCAAAATTAAATTTTTGATGTTTAGGGATATTACCTCCCCCGATAAGACGAAGAACCAAAAATTCCGAGCGAAACCGCTTACCACCATCGGCCGCGTCGATTTGCAGCTTTTCATCGGCCCTTTCGGCGTCTTGGCAGCGATCGCCGCCGCAGGGCTGGCCTTCGTCTGCGGTGCGCTGTCGATCCACGCGCTAAACACAACAAATAAATTAAATGAAAACGTGAAACCCACTTATAATATCGGACGACATGCGGGTGGTTGAGCTTGGCGAACAGCTTGGCCTCGCGCGTCATCTTGCGGTTGAAACGCTCGTTCCGCGGGTCGAGCGTGATCAGCTGAAAAGTGGAGTGGCAGGTTAGCGGGAAAATGAGTGCTTTCACCTTATCGGGGGGACAGACAATTTTCGAAATTTAAATAGCGGAACGTAAAAAACTTACAAATTTTTATTAAAATATACAAAAAATATAGATTTTTCGACCATGAATGCCCTTTTTTTGCGCAAAATTTCGACTGTTTTCACATTTACATAGTTTTACGTCAGACATAAAAACCGTTTAAAAATTATCTAAACCTTGGAAAATCAAGAAACCTGAATTTTCCGTCGAAAAATCGGTGTTTTTTTGAAAATTTCGAAACTTTTGAAGTTTAGGAATTCAAAAGCGTAGAAATGGCAACAAATTAAAACGCTCCCCCGATAATGCACAAGCACCGTGAAAAGTATACCTTGACAGCATAGTGAACGAGGTCGAGTCGATTGCGGGCCAGCAACACCTCACCGAAGGCGCCTTTGCCGAGACTTTTGATGAGGAAGAAGTCGCGGCCGAGTCTTGTCGATGCACCGGTGACCGCCTTCAGCCCGAGGCTCGAGCAACTACCATCCGTCATTGGCGGAAGCGCATCTGGAAATGCCTCAAATTCATCGCGTACCAATTGCCCCGCTTCCGGATTTTTTGGGAATTTTTGAAGTGGTTCTTTGGCATTATCGGGGGGGCATTTTCCTAAGGATCCAATTTTCGTGATATAAATAGTGTGTTTATCGCAGTTTTTCCTGTTTTCTATTTTTTTACTAAAATCTAGAGCAAAAGATACCAAAAAAACGAATTTTCGATCCAAAATTTGCAAATTTTCAACATTTTTTAGACTAAAATGGGTTTTAAAAGATCTAATTGAAATTGATATCTATCAAAAATGCAACTAAAAACCGAGGGTTCTTTTACATTATCGGGGGAGCAGCTCCATTCTAACAATTGCAAGGCTCCAATTTGTCTAATATCGATAGACAAAGTGTTTCTAAACTTTTTCGCTCATCCTAAGCAAAAAGAATTTACAAAACTTGTATAAAAAAACAAAAAAATTATAAATTTTTCGTCAAAAATGATTGATTTTCGACCAGAAATTTAACTTAAAAAATCTCCAAATTTTTTTGGTTATTTTGCCACTTGAAATATAGCTAAAATCTTCGAAAAACATATTACGTTACTTGGAATTTATAGATCCCCCCCGATAATGCAAAAGCACGTTGCATTCCCATCTGACGCCTTTCAAAAGATCCGGATAGCACAAAAAGGAACCGGCGGAGAGATATGCGTGGTCGGCGAGCTCGTAGACGGATTTGGCAGCCTGGCATGCCGCAACAAAGGACTGCAGCAGGGAGTGGCCGATGGATGACGCGTCGCCGGATGGCCCCGTCCCCAAACTGTCCAGCAGACGGCCTGTAAAATGGCGTGTTACGGAATTGTGTTTTGGACACCAACCAAGCGCAAACAGATCGCGTTTCTTCAGGGCTTTTGGCTCGATTTTGGCGGCCGTTGGATCGGCGAGCGGACGGCCCTCGATGGTCGCGCTGAACGTGTCGGCCAGCTGGGCGAGGCACCGTCTGAAACATCAGATATATTTCGAGAATTTCGGGAATTGAAAAAACCTTTAAAAACCCTGAAATCTTGAAAATTTATGACCTTTTTGGCTATTTCTCCTACAATTTTGGACGAAAATCAAAATGTTTTCCAAAATCTGTGGTCTTTGTGATTTAAATAGTTGGTAGTTTGTAGACTGCAAACCACAAAAGTCCGAAAATCGGGCTTTTCATATGCCAGACTACAAACTATGAAACCCCGAAAATTGCCGAAATGCGGGATTTTTCAGCCCTGGTCGAGAATCCTTACAAAAAGAATCGGGGTATTTTTTGCTAGACTACAAACTACAAATCGGGCTTTCTGTATGTCTAAAAAAATACAAAGAAGATGCGGATTTTTTATCCCAGTGCCACTATTTCGCGGAAAATTCGTTTTGGTAGTCTAGAGTCTAGACTGTAAACTAAAAGTTACAAAATATACCCCACAAGCCTCTCCGCACCCGCAAAACGTGATTTTTCGAAAAATCTACATCGTTTTCCACGTTTCTCACTTCGAAACCAATTTCTTACCCGATTTTCCAGTCGCTCAGCCGGAACGCCGTGCAGTCGTCGGTCCACAGCGATGAAGGGGCTGAACGGATCAGAATTTCCGAACAGCGCCGATGGCCTACCGATGGATGCGTGGGCGATTTGCTGCTCGTGCAGCCACCTCAGCCCGCAGACACAAGAGGTCGCTAGACGACGGAGGGCTCCTGTCTAAAGGAAAGCATTGGAATCAGGCGAAAAAAATAGGAAACGTACATCGTGGACGAGCTTCTCGGCCAGCGCCTCGAGATTCGAGTCGACGAGGGGCAATGTTTTGAGCGTAGGAGATGCGAACCTGAAAATTAAAAATTATGCTTGTTTTTAATTATTAAAGGGGCTCCGAACTGCCAAATCAAAGCCCTTTGGGAGGGCTCTTTGATTTCTGGCAATGCCAGCGGGCGCTGCGGGACCAGAGCCCTCACTCTTCGATTTGCGCGAAGTCGTTTCTGCCCGGTTTCTTTGTGAAAACACTATAATTCGCGCATTCTGAGCCCATTTTGAAATCCTCACTCAATTTGAAATAGTTTTGGTGTTTAATCATGAAATTTGGCCCAGCAGCCGGGAACGTGATTTCGAGATGACAACAGGCTATTTCAAGTTTGCAGCTTCCAGGCCCCTGGGTGTACAGAGGCCTCCCACGTACAGGGTTCAGATTTTCGGGCTGTCCTCAATTTTTGGCTTTCGTAGCCCCTTTAAACAATTGAAAAATTAAAAATTAGATGCTTCCGTTTGATCAGGAGGGGGCTAAGGTTGTACCTTTCTAGTGATACTTGGTGATCGGCCATCGTTGGTTTTATTTTTCGTAGTTTGCGCTTAGAAACAGTTACTACATCTCGAAAAATGCGTAATTTTATTTTTGTAAATTTTTTCGATTCATTTTTCATAAATAAGTGAATAAAATGCGATTTTTCCACGGAATGTTTTTCGGCTTTTTATATCTAACGATACTTTTTAGATCTGGGCCCAATGCCATAAAATTATAGCAATTAAAAAAAACACAATTTTTTCATTTTTCAAAGATTTCAAATTAAAAGCGCCTTTTTCAACAGGCTTCAAATATGGCTCACGTGAAAATTGGTGTCCTTGACGGCGAGCCGCTCGACGAGCACGAAGGCGTACGGGACGGCGGACGAGTCGACGTCGACCGTGTCCGGCAGCACCGAGCACGTCTTTTCCACCTCGGCGAGCTGGGCTGGAAAAGGACAGATGTCCACCGGATATGGTTGCAAATCTCGACAACCAACAAGGGGTCATTTTTCCGCGTTTTTCCAGGGTTTTTGCAAAATTAAAAATATAAAGTTTATAGATTTAGGTTTAACTAGTAGAATTTTGTATTATTTTCTATCCGAAATCGCCCATTCGATCCGGTTTAAAACTCTGAAAAAATCTCATCCTTAAAAAAAGTTCGAAATGCTAGCGAAATATTGACGCTTTTTATAGCATTTCACAAAGTTTGAAATAAAAATTGGCAAAAATGGATGAAAAAAGGCATAAGAAAAAGTCAAATTTTCGAGTTTTCAAAAATTTCAAAACATTTTCGTAACTTCTAACAACCAAATCCTCACCCAAAAACGTCCCAAAATCGGGCATCTTCTTCCTGTTGTCCCGGCGGCCGAGGTTGAAGTCGAAATTCCACTGAGAGACGAGCACCGTTTGACCCTAAAAATGCAATTAGAAATTCAACTCGAAAAACCTTATACAATCCCGTCCACTCGACGCATTGGGGATTCATTTTTCGGCTGTGGCCGGGTGGGGATGGGTCGACGACGCGGATCGAGTGGGGGCCGATCTGGCGGAATTCTTGGTCCTAAAAAGCTTTTGAACCAGGAATTGGACGGTTCTTACTGTATTTAGCTTCAAAAAAATCCGAAAAACCAACAGTATTAATGGAGTCGTGTCGCATGCGTTCTCGCGCTTCTTCCCTTTTCCATTCCGCTTCGAGCCGTCGCCGCTCCTCTTCCTCGGCCGCTTTTTCCCATTCGCGTTGCTCGGACGAGACGCGTTGCCGCTAAAAAATTGGGGTATCAAGATAGAAAAATTAATAGGAGGCATTTTCATAATCCTTTTTTGCAAAATAAGACGATCTTTTATAGAAAAACTTTCAAAACGTTGAAATTTAGGTAAAGAACGGTCATTTTTTTGGAAAAAATCGCTATTTTTGTATTTTTGATCGAACTGTGTAACGTTTTTACGTTTAGGAATATTAAAAAAACTGTTTGGAAACGCTATTTCTATATTTATATATAAAAATCCTTCTAAAAGTTGAGATTTCGGCAAAAACGGCCGTCTTAGTCGAAAAATCGCTATTTTTTAGATTTTTTAATCAAACTGTATAAAGTTTTTGCGATTAGGAATAATAAACATAACTTAAGAAACGCTTCCGTTTCGTAAAAACCGGAACCGGAAACCAACCTGGACTTCCCGGGCCTTCTCGGCTTGCCCCTCGGCCATTCCCTGGTGTAACGATTGGCGGGGGTGGAAATTGGCGTAGAGAAACGAGCGGACAACCTCGCACAGTTGCATCAGCATCGGCTGAGCGAGAAAAGTAATTTTTTTGAAGGAATCGCCCCACCTCGCCTCGATTTTCGTTGGCATGAGCGGCCAATTCTTGGAGCAGCCGCTCCTGGTCGCCGTGGCCGATGCCCTGTGGCTTTTCCAGCGTCAGCGTCGGCGGGCTGAAATCGAATGCATATTTTTCGCGGCAAAAAGCTCAAAAAATGGCATAGCGTGATGCGGAAAAGCCTGAAAAACTCGGCAAAAACGCCGAGCAGGCCGGTTCTAGTCGACAAAATTTTCAAAAACGGAAAGTGTTGAAAATCAAAGAAAGACATTACAACGTGTCTCAAAAAAAATACTCGCCTCTAGCGGTCCGCAGTAACGTCCGATTTTAACCATATAGGTATTTATCGAAAGCGCTCGACGAGCTGAGCAGATCAATTATCTTCGATTTTTGAAATTTTCGCATCTTTAGCTCCATTTTCCTCATTTCTTATGCAAAAGTCACATATTTTCTCCAAAAACGCAATTTTAATCGGCGTCCGCCCCGTCCAAGCTGTGCGTTCTCAAATGGCTTTTAAAAAGCGGTTCTCGCACTACCAGGAAAGGCGTAAAAATTTGAAAATTTTGGTTTTTTAAAAACCCTGTGCTTGGGAAAGGCAACAAAAATTCGGTGCTTCCTCAACGATCGTAGTAAATGTCAGGCAAAGCGGGAATTTCGAAAATCGTCGATAACAAATATGCTCAGCTCGACGAGCGCTTTCGATGGATACCGAAATCGCCAAAATTGGACATGTCTGCGGACCACTAGAAAGTTGTTTTTTGGGACACCCTGAATTTTTTCGTTGATTTGTCACGTAAACCCTCCGAACTTCCGAATTTACGCCAATAAAAAGCCAAATTCAATGTCGATGCCCAATTTACGCACTCGTTGGGATATGCGGGCGGGCAGCAGATGTGTAGATGAACACGGACGGCAGCCATTCCATCATCACCGTGGCGGCTGTCACTTTGCGAGGGGCCAAGGGCGACGATCGCCTCCAGCGGGTGCCATACCTAAAAATTAGGATAGTCTATTAATATTTTAATCTCTAGCGCCTCATCACGATTTTTTAACCATTCATCCCTTCCAGCGGCCGTTTCAACTAATTTTATTTTCCAATCTCAAAAGTGGCAGTGTTTCTAAATGGTTTTTTACCATTCTTTAACGTAAAAACTTTACAAAATGTTATTAGAAAATGTCAAAAATATCGATTTTCGACCAAAAGTGGCCTATCTCTGACCAATTTCGACTTTTTCAAACTTTTCAGATAGTTTTTCTAGTCCAAATATAGTTATTTTTTACTAAAAACACAAATAAAAGACTTGCTATTAACTTCCTAGACATTTCTAGACTTTTTAGGCGCTGTAGGGGCGTTATAAACAGGCTGTCATCTCCCACAGATTGGCGAAATTTGAAGAAATAGGGTTTTTGCGGCCGTTAAAAAAACCCGAATTTCACGCAAAAGTAAATTAGGGTTGCTCGGAAACTTTTGGAAACCGGTTTTTGCTTCACATTCTGCAAATCCTCACCTTCCAGGCGCCTTTCACGATTTGCACGTCGTCGCCGTAGATCGATTCCAGCGCTATCGTCTCGTTATCCTAAAGAAAAACTCCATTTTTAGAAAGGTTTTCCTCTTACCTGGATCTCTTCACATTCCGCCTTGCTCAACGTCATCTGCCTTCGACAGCTCGGCGATTGGGGCCCTCGTGCAGTTTGGGGTAAAATGGCCCTGGTCACCGGTGGCCGCATCGTGGCGTCGTCCAAATGGGCATAGGGGTGTTGCGGAAAACGATGGTAGATGGCTTACGGGACCTGGAAACTCGTGAAAATGGATAAAAAGGCAGAAAAACGAGCGTTAGAAAGCAGTAAATTGATAAAATCGATTTATTGGTCGAAAAATCTAGATTTTTTTGTATTTTTTTAATAAAAAGTGTAAAGTTTTTACGTTTCGGACTAGCAAAAAACCGTTTAAAACACTTCCCAAAAATTACTGAAAACTTCCAAAAAAGAGAACATGCCAGGCACGAATGGGCAACGAACCGCTCCTATCCACGCAAGAAGGACTCAGCGGAGCCCCGCGTAGTCCCGGTCTCGGTAAACCCCGTCAAATTTTAATAATTAAAACTGCCGGAATTATTAAGATTACTAAAAATAAGTGAAGTTTCCAGAAATCGTGTCACAAATTCGCAAATTCGAGCATTTGCAGGTCCAACCCGGGGCTAACGAAGACGCGGCTCTTTCCCTAATTGCCAGGAATCGACGATTTAAACGATAACTTGATAAGTAAAAACAGTTTATCAGGTAGAAATAAACGAGCTGTTTTTTAATTTTCCGAGGTTGTAATCCGTCAAAATCTCGGCGAAATCGGGAAAATAAACCTGAATTTAGCGACCATTTTTTGGTTTTACAATATTTTGGGCTGAAAATTCGGTTGCACATAGTTTTTTTTTGGTCCTCGTCAAAAATTAACCACAACCAGGGTTGAAAAGCCGCTTCGCGACTTTTCAAGCCTGGTCCCATCCCAAAACCATGAAATTCTGCACTTTGCATAATTCGCCTGAATTGTGATCAGAAATAGTGAAAAAAGGCTGCCTCTCTCCGTTATATAGGCTTCCGCCACTTCCGGCGCATGCTAATCGTTTCCTAACAAAGAGGGTGCCCATTTTCCCTGAAACTAAATTTCAATGTCAGAAAGCAGTTTATTTTTCAAAAATATGATATGTGTGCAATCATCCCTAGACCATTACGCATCTAATGACGTATCAAACGTGCCTGTCCGTGCCTCTGTGGAATGCCGTGCTATTGAGATACTACTGGAACACGCTGACGGAAGTTGCATGCAAATGCACACATACATACACACACACATGGAAACTATTTTTTTATATATGGTAGGATAGTAGGATCAGATGGAAATCCGCCAAATGCCGAGCGGTTTTTTATAGGACATCCTATTTTTTTCCGTTTGTGCGATTTTTTATTAACAATTTTCTCGGCTTTGGGTTTAATAAAATACTTTATTGTGCGGTATCGGGCGGTTCGGAGGGTATGTGACGGGGAAATCGTACGGTTCATGAGGAATCGAACGATTGAATTGATGGATGGAGGGAGAGCCGGGGTAGATGCCATCCAACCACACGATTCCTATCCACACCTCCACGGGCTGCCGCAGCTCGTCGGAAGTCACCGTACGCCCCGTTTCTTGGGCCAGCAGGACGCCATCTGAATTTCTGTTGGTTCTTTGGCATTATCGGGGGAAGGGCAATTTTTTCCTACGGAGTCCGGAAATGCCTAGTAATTCAATAGGAAGCCTTTTATTGGTGTTTTTGGTCAAATATAACTATTTTCCAGCTAGCGGAAATTATCAAAAAAATTTAACGCCGAAATTTTTCCAAAAATCGACCATTTTAGTCACAAATTCGATATTTTTTGTGTTTTAAAACAAATTTGTAACGTTTTACGCCATCTGAATGCCGGTGTTTTGACGCTGGCTTACCTTTTCCGTATCGTTGTGTCCGTTCGTCGGCGTATTTCAGGGCCTCCGACTCGTCCGAATGGCGCAGTTGGGTGTAAGAGAGGGTTCTGTCGCGGAATCGGACTCCATCTCCCGAAAGTGACGGCTTCTAAAGGTCAAAAAATCACTGCAAAACTTCCTAAAAATCGACAAATTTGTTTGGAAAGTGTTTGTAAGCGAACCCTGAGCGTCTCCATCTCGCCCGCCTCCACCTTCACCGCATTCCCCACAAATTCGTCAAAGTCGAACTTGGCCAGCTCGTCCTCGGGGATGTTCAGCTGATCGCCCAGGTGTTTCACCAGCGCCTTCATCGTCATTCTAATTCAAAATATTTTGGCACCGAGAAATAAAGATTTATCGACAATTTTTCACGTTTTTTTGCTGATTTGACTATTTTTTAACGTCTCGACTATCGTTTTGTTGGTACTCGGACTGTTAGCAGGGGGTTGTTCCCGGTACATACGGCCCTATAGCGAGATAATACCCTTTTTGGCATTTTATACAATTTTAGAGATAAAAGGCTCGCAAAAAATCAGAAAATTTCCGAAAAATGTTGCCTTTTTGGTCGAAACGTAAGAAAATTTACCCAGAAAAGTCAAATTTCGAATTTTTGATAATTTTCTAGCAATAAAAATCTGCCAAAACACCATAAAATTCAAAATTTGAAAGATAGGTAAAGGAAAAATTTTTCCTTTATCCCTTTTTTTAAAAAATAATTAATTTTTTTAATTTTAATTTTCAAATTATTTTTTGTGGCTTTGTAGCCTATTTTTGTTAAACCCACTTTTTGCCTCCAAACCAGACCATCGTCTGCGCGACGTTCTCCACCTTTCGCCCGAAATGGTGCAGCTTCTTGAGGGTGTCGGCCGCGATTTCGACTGAAATTTTTTGTGTTTCCCCCATTTCCTGATTTCTTTGCAACCCCTCCCCCCGGCTAATGCACTTGATCTTGCCAGAGATTTCCTGAAAAATTGTGGCATCTTTAGAAACTTAAAGTTAAAGGGGCTCAAAAGCTGGTCCACGGCCCCCTACGTTGTTTTTTGGGAGATAGCCAGATGCGAGCGCGCCGCATGATCTTTTGCCCCGGTTTGGACGTGAAAACGGTTGAATTGAAAATTCTGGAGTTATTTCTGGAATCCTTCTCGAATTTTGATCATGCTAGACTGTTAATTATGAAAATTGACCAGAGAATCACGGAGATCGAGTGCCTCGGAGTTAGAGTTGTTATCTGGCGCCCGGATCCGGGTACCCGTTTGAACCGGGCGAATACCCGGTCGACCGGGTTACTTGGGTTTTGGAGGGGAAACGGTGATTCGGGCTATGTAAAACCCTTATTACCCGGCCAATTACCCGCTGGACCGGGTACCCGGTTGGACCCGCTCGCACCAACTACCCGTTCGCAACCGGGTACCCAGACCCGGATCCCAGATAACAACTCTACTCGGAGTGCCTTACAACGCATTACGACATGTAATCGCCGCCCACTCAAAAAGGCGTTTTCGATCCAAGAACTTTTCGGTTTTGTTCTAACATTTTATGTGTTGTTTTTTTCGCAATAAAGAACTTTTCTGGTAGTTCTCGGCAGTAAACCTTGCGTTTTTTGACCAGGGGGTTCACTCCCCGCACGCGCGAATTTAGCGATTGCGAGAATTGGAACATTTAGACTCTTTTTCGGCCATTTTTCCAGACCAAAAACTCAAAAAATGTCGAAAATTTTGTGAATTTTTAGGAGTTTTTTATGTCAAAAACCTCCGACGTTCAGGGCTCCCATTACACGTCGTAACCCCTTTTTTTGGCATTTCTCAGCGCCTCTAGCTCGGGAAACCACAAACCTGACATTGTCGTCAGCGCCAACCCGATCCCAATATAGCACAACGTCACGAACAGGTAATCGTAGCTAAAAAGATTAGTGGCATTTAATCCAGCAAAAAAAAATGCGATACCTTTTGGGGACAAAATCCCCTAACCCAATGGTGGTCAGGGTGACGAAATTGAAGTAGAATGCCTCGAAATAGGCCATATCCGGCTCGTAGGAGGAGAGCACCTTTTGAGAAAATAGAATTTAGACTGCCAGCATTTTTACAAACCTTTGCTCCCAACATTAGATACCCGAAAAAGAGGAGTCCAAGCAGTATTGACTCATCGGAGCGCCTAAAAAAGAGGAATTGGGTTCCTTCCAGTTACCGGGGGGAGGAAACCCTTTTTCTTGGGATCCCAATATTCAATTTTTAAATCCTGAATAGTTTTACTACTTCTAAACGTAAAAACGTTACAAATTTTCCTCAAAAATACAAAAAAATATTGATTTTTCGACCAAAATGGCCGTTTTTGACAGGGTTTGCTAATTGAGTTTAACCAAAAATACTATTAAAACTCTTCCGATTAAGTTACTGGACATTTTTGCTTTATTCAAAAAAATTCGCCCCCCCCCCCGATAATGCGAAAGCGCCTGGACTTAATTTTTTATAGCCGGGTGATTGCTTCAAAATCGTATTTTTTTTTTGTCTAACGTTCAAATTCTAATTACAATTTTTTTGGAAAAATATGACGTTTCTACCTGTATTTTTTGCGGTTATTTTAAAGGTAAGAAAAATCTAAACTTGGAAAGTGTAACCAACAAACATTTTTGCAATTTAGGGTATACGGTAGATCAAGAAGCATCTGAATTTTTTTACGTACCGTTGCCCCTCGGCTTCCGGCGGTGGTTCATCTTCATCCTCTCCCTCTACGGCCTCCTGCTCGAGCAGTCCATTCTCTTTTTGTTTCGGGGAAGAGGTGCTCTGAATAGTGATCAATTCACTCCCCTGTCACCGTCCCTTTAAAGAACTATCCACCCCGAAAATCGACCCCTAGAATCCACTAGGTCTCGACAGCTACGCGACAGGGCCAATGGCGCCGGGTTGCCGTTTTTATAGGCTGGAGGGGCTATTTGGAGTGTCGCGGAGTTGTCGAGACCTAGTCGATGTTAAGGGGTCGATTCTAGGCGCTTGCAGGTCCCGTTAAAACGTACCTTTGCCTTACGGCGTAATAATTGCCAGGCTGCCTTGGCCCATTTTGGCATTGATCGTATCAGCTGGGTCGTCTGAAAATCTTTGTCACTCTCTCTCTCACACTCCCTCTCTCTCTTTGTTTCACGCTCTCTCTCGCTCTCGTTCTCTCTCTCACTCACTCACTATCTCTCGCCCTCGCTGTCTCTCTCTCTAACTCGCTCACTCTCCCGCTCTCTCTCTCTCTCTCTCTCTCTCTCTCTCTCCCTTTCTCTCCTACTCTCTCTCTCTCTCTCTCTCTCTCTCTCTCTCTCTCTTTTTCTCTCTCTCTCTCTCTCTCTTTCTCTCTTACTCTCTCTCCCTCCTCATCTCTCCCTCTCTCTCTCCCTCCCCTCTCTCTCTCACTCTCTCTCTCTGACCTGTGCCAATATCTTCGAAATAAACATTCCCATATCAGCAATCGTCAATAATGTCAATGGCACGCCAATCACGCCATAAACGATACAAAACACTCGCCCCCAGAATGTCACCGGGGCCACGTGGCCGTACCCTAAAAATGTGCGCATGTAAGCGGCAATTCCGCAAAGAACCCCTGCTAGTTTGCCCTCCCCTTCTCTCCAAATGACGCACCAATGGTCGTGATGACGGTAAAGGCAAAAATGATGGCATTCTCGAAGCTCCATCGATTCACAATATCCGCCGTCTCTTCGTCGATCACTTCTGAAGTTGCCGCGCGTAAAAAAAATTGAATTTTTCGGCTTACGTTGCTTCGTTTTTCGAGGGGCCGGGATCTTGTTGCGGCGGTTGAAGCCGGCAGAGAAGTTGGCAAACTGAAATGCGCATAAAAATGGCGCCTTAAAGGGCAGGTTCAGCAACTTTTTTCGGAAAAAGGGTGGAACTTTTTGAGGGGCGCCCCACGCCGCAAAGGAGGGAAAACTAAGAGCAGATTCTCTTCAAGGATTTTTATCGACTGGTAGGATGGGCGCGACACGCCGCGCGCGTTATGGTCGACTTCCCGGCGTCACGGTTTGTGACCGGGGTGCGCGTTGCGTGTCGCGGCCCGGCAAAAAACGTAGGGAACCCATGCCCAAAAATTGCTTTTCGGGCCTTAGCTTCCCTTTAATTGAAGTGGAGATGCTCATAAGCAAAATGGTGAATTTTACGTGCCCGGTAGCACAGATCGATATCATGGATGGAGACATGATCGAGGTGGAGACATCGAGGTTTCGTCAGCAATCGCTTCACTTCCCTCTCCACGCACAGGTGAACCTGCAACGCTTCCACAATTTCAGGCGAGGCGCGTTTTTTTTCAGTTTACGGGTTTGGCTCGTTTCCGGTATTGATTCTGGCGGTTTTCCGGCCAATACCCGATAGTTTCAGCCCTTCCCAAACAGACCTCCGGATCAAATTCCCCAATTTCGGTGCCGAGGAAGACGCGAGTGGCCGTGTACGGGACTGCAAAAGGGTAGAAAAATCGCGTGGAAAACGTAAAAACCCCTAAAAAGTACGCAAAACAACGTACAGTGCTCGACGGCCCGTTTCGGCATTGCCGTCTCATTCTTCTTGAGTATTTTCTCGCTAAAAAGCGAAATTTTACGCAAAAAAATCGTATGGATACGGTGGTGTCTCGAGCCATTGCATGACGACGGCACCAAATAGAGTATAGGCAGCCACGCCGAGGGCCAGAAACAGGTGGACGGCGATCGGGGAGATCTGCAATCGATTACGGTAGGTATTTGGGGGGCTCTATACCGGTAACGGGGTCCTTAAAAAAAATAAGGGTCCTTAAAAAAAATAAGGGTCCTTAAAAAAAATAAGGGTCCTTAATAAAAATAAGGGTCCTTAGAATTTCAGGTTAAGGACCCCTGTCCCGACAGGGGTCCCTAAAATAGATGCTATTTTTAAGGACCCCGGTTCCGGCAACTCCCGAAAATACAGTATTTTCGCCGTTTTCGCGGAGACGCGGATTCGCGACAGATTGTCCTTTGTTTCGCATTTTGAATTACCCCCAGTTTGTGCCTAAAAATAAGGCTTCGTGCCACCTGGGGCCTAGTCGCTTCGGATGGGTGCGAGCTCGTACAGGGTTTCGAAATGGGGGCGCCAAGGCCGGCGAAGCGGCCGGGGGCGCCCCGATTTCGGAAGAGTGGAGCGGCAGCCCATCCGAAGCGACGGCCCGCCTTGCCTGACACACCATAAGCGTCAAATTGTCCCTGGCTAAAAAACCTAGCACGTCGGGTTGCCTGGAAATTTCTGTGGGGATGAGCACGATTTCAGGCTTATGGCGTGTCAGGCAAGGCGGGCCGTCGCTTCGGATGGGCTGCCGCTCCACTCTTCCGAAATCGGGGCGCCTGGGCGCTTCGCGCTCCTCGGGCGCCCCGATTTCGAAACCCTGTACGAGCTCGCGCCCATCCGAAGCGACTAGGCCCCGGGTGGCACGAAGCCTTATTTTTAGGCACAAACTATGTGTAAGAGAGTCACGTAATTTAAATAGCTAACCGAGGCACAATCTGTGCAAAATCGGCGAAAATACTGTATTTTCGGGAGTTGCCGGAATCGGGGTCCTTAAAAATAGCATCTATTTTAAGGACCCCTGTCGGGACAGGGGTCCTTAACCTGAAATTCTAAGGACCCTTATTTTTTTAAGGACCCTTATTTTTATTAAGGACCCTTATTTTTCTTAAGGACCCTTATTTTTTTTAAGGACCCTTATTTTTTTTAAGGACCCCGTTACCGGTATAGAACCATTTGGGGTGCGAATTCAATCGATTACGCCATTATATTGGCGGTGACTCGTTGAATCGGTGACGATGGTTAAATCCCGGCTCGGCAATCGTTTACGATACTTAAATTGGAGATTCGTAGCCGATTACGACACCCAAATTGCGGGCTTCATCGACTACGCCACGTTAATCGGGGCAGGCATTCCATTAGGAGACCCAAATCCCCGGACGACAATAGGTTACGATGGTTAGATGGGAGGTGCGTAATCGATTACGACACTCAAATGGCGGCAAAACTACTTGCAAAAAGTAAAAATTCAACGATTTTTGTCGATAAGGCTTTTGAACAGAGTGCTTTTTCGACGAAAAGCGGTTGCAAAAAAATCGAATTTTCCAAAGCCACGCCCACCTTATCGCCATTGATCTTTATTTTGAGCTTGTCGACGAGAAGCATCGCGGGGGGTTACGGTAATTGGGGCGGAATATAGGTATTTAACTCGAGAGGCTAATATCGATGCATTAATGGAAGGGGGCGGGGCTTTCGCTGCAGGACCCCTCCACCACCACCACACAGACAAAAGCACCACCGGAAGTGGCTTTCAAGAAAGCTGGGGAGGGGGAGGGGGGGGGGGAGGGGAGGGAAAAGCCCAACCGGTGGCCCCCAAAAAGGGTGGCTTAACCCAGAATAAATGGCCACTTTCTGCCGGCCCCGAAAAACGGGGGTTTTGCGTGGATTCTTGGGGAAATGGCGAAATTATAAAATTACAAACAGGCACCTATTTAATGCCAGGAGATTCTTCAAAAAATAAACTACAAAAATACAATAAAATAAAGATGCAAAAAACTATAAATAAAGTGCAAAAACTGCGTAAATACAAATTACATGGCCGGTTCACGCATCCTTTTTGATGGATTAAAAATTTAAATTTTATTAAGGTTTTAATGCAAACTGGCTGGTTCGAAACACAGAAAAATTAGATTTTAAGTAAATTTATATTTTTTAATCGTTTTCCTCAAGTTTAGAATTTTTATTTGCGCTGAAAAAGCCATAAGAAATCCAGAAAAAATTAAAGTGAATTCGATTCCTATTTTTATACCATTTGGATAGAATACAGGTTTTAATCGGAGCCCAAAAAATGCATAAAAATTCAAAATTTAAAAACTTTGATAAAAAGCATTTTTAAGGTGAAAATAGCTATTGAAAACCCGGCAAAATTTCGCTTAAATTAAATTTACATCTTAGATGATTTTTTATGAAATTCAGAATTTCGATCAGTCCAAAAAAATGCTTAAATACAGAAAATATTAAAATTCCAGTCATGAAACCCACCTTTGCGAGGTCGAGCACGAACATTTTAGGGGCGGCTGGGCGCTGAAATTCGACATTTTAGCAATTGAAAATGCGGACAAATTGAAGGGGTTGGGGTGCAAAATCCATATTTTTATCTTTCCGGTCCCTTTAAAGGGGCCATGCAGCGCGAAATTCGACCTCTAGAATCCACTAGGGGTCGACATCTACTCCACGGCGCCCGAAACCATGCGCGTTGGTAGGGATTCAGGTGTCATTTTGAGCATGAGGTAGTAGTCTAGACCTAGACGATGGAGAGGGTCGATTTTTGGCAATTTCCAGTCCTTTAAAAACAGCTGTAACCCCCGGAGAATAAACTATACTACGAGCAATGGGCCAGAGAACGGAAACGCCCCCGAAATTCGAACATTTTTCTGGTGTCGGCGCCAAGTCGCCTGGAAAATTGGGTGGGTGGTGTTCGGGAAATGGACACTGCAAATGCGAATAAAAGTTGTAAAAACCGAGCCGATTTTTACGTTTTAGGCATCAATTGAAAGCTCTCGACGCGCGGAGCTCGCCGGTTTTTCGAAATTCCCGCCTTTTGAGCTCGATTTTCCTCATTTTTATGCTAAAGTTGCAATATCATATTTTATCCAAGATCTCCTCTCCAATTTTCGGAATCCCGCGGGGATTTTTTTGCTCGATTTGCCACTTTTGATGCAAAAGTTACACGCTTTTCCCAAAAAAACTCCCCAACTTCATCGGCTGACAATTAGCCTCGATCCAAGCTGTGTTTTCTCAAACGGATTGCGAAAAAACTGCCGTCCCGAAGCCAAAAAAGTGTAAAAATTGAAAGATTCTGGCTTTTTGACAAGAGATTTCCATGGGGAAAATCATCAAAGATTCGGCAGATCACGCAAAAATGTGGTATAAACAAAATATGTAAAACTGGTAAAAATATGAGACGGGGGGGGTCTTGATGTGGTAAATTTTTCAATATTTCACTGTTTTTGCGGATTATATCATCGCGACCCGTTAAAGGACATGAAAAATACTAAAACTATTAATTATGAGATAAAAACAACCATAATTTAATAAAGTTATAAAAAAGAGCAAAAAAACCCTGAAACTGGGGTTGATAAGCGATTTTTCGGGATTTTCTGTATTTTTCGACATCCCCCCGCTAACGAAATAGTACCGACTCCGCAAGGTTTTCAATAACAACGTCAAAAATTCAACACCGTATTTACCTTGCCGCGCAGCCGGGACATCACCCAAAACATTGCTGCTGATTTTTAGTGGTGATTTTTCGGATTTTCAGCAATATTTGACCAATCGGCAAAGCGAAATGAGCACTAGAAAGAGGCGACTCCCCTTGCCGCGTCGTGGAGGAGAAGCAATATCCGAAATGAGTGTGGTTTTGTGGCCGCTTTGGCTCTCTCAATAGATCTGCCATATAGCCCCAGGCCATCCCCCCCAAAAACCACAAATGAGAAGAAAGGCCGTAAAATAAACAAATCCCCAATCGCGCCATTTTTTCGTGAAGGGGGGAAGTCTGGAAAACTCTTAAGAATTCTGCTCGTGTGAAATCCGGTACTGGACTGTTAGCGGGGACTCATCCTTAAAAAATCTCCCGTTGATTAGCATTTTATCAAAGTGAATTTAAACGTGGCCAAATCCCAGGGAAACCATTGTCAAAAGAATTTGCAAGTGGCAATGGAGTGATTGTGGCCGAGGGGGGGATGTCACAGCTGTTCTCCCCCTCTCTTCTCCGAGCAACACCACAGGAAATGCCAGGCCTTTCTTCCATTCCGACGGCTTCAAAAACGTGATTGATCGTCGATTTGGGCACGGGCCAATCCCGTGTTTTTCTACGGGGTCGTAGAGCTGGATTTTTCGCAGATTCCGTTTGCGGATTTTGCGGCTTTTCGGCTACGCTGCGTCGGAAAGTACAAAACACTGGTCCGTGGGTCTTTCGCATTATCGGGGGTGGAGAGCACACGCTTTTTAATATAAGCCCTATTAGATGCCTAGTAGCGTAATAGCAAGTATTTCAATAGTGTTTTGAACAAGATTTTACTTGATTTGAAGTCGGAAAATTTTCTAAAGAACTTTTACATTTTAAAATCACAATTTTTAGTCGAAAAATCGATATTTCTTGTTTTTAAATCAAAATTAGTAAAGTTTGAACGTCTAGGAATGGTAAAAAAACAGCATAAAACACTTGCGCTGTTGATATTGGAATAACTGGATCCTAGGATTGATCCCCGAAATGCAAAGGACCCGGCAGCTAGAATCTGCAAAAACCTCCAAAAAATCAAGTCCGGGCATCGGTGGTCCAAAAAGTGCGGCCGAAATAAATCCGCCGACGATTTCGGGGTCGATTTTCGCCGGCGCACCTCCGCCCAGGTGGATAAATGGCCGCCGGCAAATCGCCAGTCTTCTCCCGAAAACTACGCGGCAACTGAAATATATTGCCGTTTTCTGGGCTAGTTTTTCGTCCCGAGGGCGAACCTAATATTTTTAGACCCCAAAAAAGTAACCCTAGCCGACAAATTAAAAAAATAGTCAAAGTAAAACGGCGAGTTACCAATTGAAATCACAAAAATTTGGCCTTAGACGACAAATTACACAAGGTTTCGGCGGATTTTCGCGACCTACAAGTTTTGTATCTGGTGCTCTAAACCGTTCCATAGTCTAAACCAATAAAATAGACCCTGTCGCCTAAAATCACGCTTCTATAGTCGAAAAATAATAAATTTCAATTCAGTCTACAAAACTAGCACGGAAAACGCGTTTCTAGGCTGATAATGTACCGCCTGGTTCAGCAAGGTTTTTCTAGCGCCCTTGGGGTCATCAATAATATTCAGATATATTTATTGCAAAGTGAGAAGGCGCCTATTCAAATACCTAAAAAAGTCGACAAACCGGCAGAAATGGGGCTGGAAAAGTAGATGGCAAAATTATAAGATGGATACGATACGATACGAAAAAAACAGACTTAAAAATTGGTGCGAGAAACGGGGGCCGGATATATGGCAGAGGTAAACGCTACAAAGTCAAATCGAGGTAGACACAGTACAAAGAGGTAACAATCGAAAAGTACAAAATTATCACACACAAAAGATAGGGAGGGGGGGCTTTCCTAGAACTCGATCTTGTCGCCGTGACGCCGGAAGTAGCCGCCAGTGTGCTGCTCGTCGAACGAGCCGATCGTCTTCACCAGCGCCTCGGCCGAATCGTCTACCTGAAAAAAAACTATAAAAATTCTGGAATTCCAATTTCTGGTTCTTAGGCATTATCGGGGGGACAAAATTTTTTGTATTATCTAAAAATACATAATTGGAAGTATTTTCATCCTGTTTTTAGTAAAATAAAACTAAATTTGGATTAGAAAACTATCGAAACAATTTTTAAAAGTCGAAATTTAGGTAAAAATCTATATTTGTATCTTTAATAAAAATTTGCAATTTTTTACGTTTAGTAATTGTCAAAACAGTTTAGATTTCAAACCGTTTCAATTTCAAAAATTAAATCCTAAGAAAAAAATTTTCCCGCCCCCCGATAATGCGAAAGTTCCTAATGACTAAAAGGTTTCAAATCACAAAAAAAATCCTAATTGATTTTGACACGATTTAGGATTGAGGAGAAGCCCGTACCGTAGTGGCCGCATTCTTGCCTCCCATATCGGTCTGCACCCAGCCGGGGCAGAAGGCGGCCAGCAGAATGCCCTCCTTCTTCAGGTCCACCGCCAGCGTCTTCATCATCTGGTTCAGGGCCGCCTAAACGAATCGTTTTTCTCACAGCCTTCAAAGATTGATACCTTGCTCATGCGATAGGCGATCGAGTGGTTGGCCCCGCTGCCCGACGTGTTCTCGCCGATCGATCCCATGCCCGAGCTGATGTTGATGATCGCGCCTCTAAAACAATTTTATCATAAAAACCTGAAAAAAAACAAGAAAAACTCACCTTTGCGCGCCCCATTCGCCGCCATGGGCCACGGATTTGCGGATTAGGGGCAGAAAGATCTGAAAGAATAAATTATGCAATGTAATTCGGTTCTTTGGCATTATCGGTAGGTCTATTTCTTTTCCTAAAAGTACAGAAATGCCCAGTAACGCCTAAGTAAGACTTTTAATAGTGTTTTTAGCAACAATTTAACCATATTTTAAGTGGAAAACCGAATGAAAAAGAACATAAAATTTTCTAGGTTTCCATTCTGGTCGAAACGGCTATATTTTTTATCCAAAATGTAAAATTTTGACTTTAGGAGTCGTTAAAAAAGTTAGAGCCACGTCCTCAGCAAAATTTGATTCTTAGAAAAAGTTGCACCCCCCCCCCCCCGATAACGCGAAAGAACCTGTAAATCAAACAATACCTGGCTGACGATGAGGGGCGAGGCGGCGTTTGTGTGTAGAATGTTGAGGAGCGCCGCCGGGTCGGGCTCTGCAGCAACCTGGAATCGCGAAAAATCAAGTCAAAACCAAAACTCTATACCACGTAGTTCGTCCAGATGCCGGCGTTGTTGATCAGCAAGTTGAGGCCCGAGTCACCGACGACCCGCGAGACCTGAAAACACGTTGAGAGGGCCACTTTCAAGCCAGTTACCTGCTCGTAGACGGCCTTGATCGAGGCGACATCTTGCACGTCCATTCTCAGCACCTTCAGCCGCGGGTCCCGGATTTGCGTGAGCCCCTAAAAATGAAACAATACGCTGAGAACTCAGAAAAACTTTGAACCTCGGCCTTGTCGGGGTTGCGCGCCGTGGCGAAGATGTGCTTGACGGCGTCGAGCTTCAGGTACTCCTTCGTCAGCCCGAGGCCGATGCCTAAAACAAAATAAATTGATAAAAAAGATAATTTACCTCGATTGGCGCCGGTGATGAGGACCGAGGTCGGGTGCGGCATCGTGTTATCGGTCGCTAAAAAAAGAATCGTAAAAAGGATAGAAAACGGATGCAAAAAACATGGAAAGGCTAGAAATCGGAAATTTTTGGATGAAAAATCTATATTTTTGGTATTTCTCCTAAAAATTGAAGTTTTTACGTTTAGGACTTGAAAAATAAATTAGAAAAACACTTCAGCTACGTATACGCTCAAAATTCGATTCTAAAAATTAGAGCTTAAGCATAGTAAAATGTTAGCGCTATGGATTCTTTCCGGCCTAAGCTAGTCTACAAGCCAAGCCTAGGAAGCCTAAGCCACAGATAAGTCTAGGCTAAGCCTAAACTAGGGCTAGGCCAGGCTTAGGCCACGTTTAAGTTCGCCTAGACTAAGCCTAAGCAAAGACAAGACGAAGCCTAAGCTAAGTCAAAATCAAGCTTATGCCTAGGCCTACGCTAAGCCGAAGCCTAAACAAAGTCAAAGCTAAGCCTATGCCTGAAAAAAATGCCCCCCAACCTAAATAGTTCCAAAATGCTTGCATTGGCATAATGAGTAAACATCGATTTAGCTCGAAAAATAACGACATCTAACAGGAATTGAGCTGGAAAATTTGCAGCGTCGCCCAGAGAAAAGGTTAAACTCGAATTTGGCCCTACAACATCAAGAAAACGAGGCCAAAAAGTGCACTTTCCTCTAAAATCTGGACAAACAACTTTTTTTTCTTATCAGTGATGGCGTACGCAGGGCGCCAATACACATTTGGACCATGTGAAAAAGGCGTTGTTGATAAAAACACCTGCGCGATACCCTTGTACGGGTGGATACTAATTCCGTTGACACCGCATGGTCCCTTTACAATTTCACGCCGATGGTCGCGAATCTGCTTGCTCGTGCGTGTCTTCGGCTTTTCACAACTTCTAAATTTCTATTTTCCAAGAAGTATGCTTACAAATTTATAATGGGCGATGTGGACAGGCGCGAATCGTTTTGCGGGCCCGGGAAAACCCTGTAAAAGTCCCTAAAGTAAGGTTAACTCACTCGAATGTGGCAGCGAGATTCTGTAACAAGTTAGTTACCTGGTGATTTAACAATAGAAGCAAAAAGTGCGTCGCGCGAAATGCGTTTGGCGGCGTAGATACCATTTTTTGTTCATTTCTGTCAATATAGCTACTTTTTCTGCCATTTACTGCGCTTGATCTTGATCGAAATGAAATGGCATAGCCGAATTGGTCGGAATTTATTTAATAAAGAAAGCTGAATGAGCTCTATATCGAGCCTGAAGTTTATTGTCGCCTACCAGTGAATTTCCGGCTACGAAATCTATATTTTCTTAGGGTTTTGCCTAGAAAGATGCATTGAACTTTGTGGATTTTGTCGTTGCAGTTCTGGGGGTTCGTTCGCTTCGTTTTCACTCTTAAAATCTACTCAGAAAATTGATTTTTTTTTTCAGGCAATGTCCTTCTACGAGAAAGCGGGCACATCAGCGGCCGGACAGAGTCATCGTCGAACATGGAACACGTACGAGTACTCGTTGAAGGCCTCGGAAAGGGCCGCCCTCGAGAAAGAAGCCGAAGAGGGCACCAAGCCGAAGACGGCCCGCGAGTTGCTGCAGGCTCGCGACTACAGGGTCCGTTTGTCGCATTGTTTCGTAAATTTGGTTTTGTAGGTAGACCTCGAGTCGAAGGTGGGCAAAAGTGTGGTGATCAACACGACGGCCCCAAACTGCGATGCCGGCGGCTACTATTGTAACGTGTGCGACTGTGTGATCAAGGTAAATGGCGCCAAACTTTTGTTTTGAACGAAATATTCCTAGGATTCGATCAACTTTCTGGACCACATCAACGGCAAGAACCACCAGAAGAATATGGGGATGAGCATGAAGGTGAAGCGGAGTACACTCGACGATGTCAAGGCACGATTCGCCTTCAAGAAGAAAGAGCGTCAGTTTTTCGTTTGCGGCTGTTGTTGAGCATTTTATCGATGAAGATGTATGATTTTCTGTTTTCAGAAGTGAGCCAGAAGCGCGAGGAGCAGATCAAGGAGGCGCTGGAAGAGATTCAAGAAGAAGAGGCCCGAATGGTCGACTACAAGCAGGGAAAGCGGAAGGAGCGCAAGCGGTACGCCGTACGACTTTCCATGACGACAAAATCGCGCATTGCGGCAAAGCCAGGGAACGGAGGCCGGAAATTGCTGGCTTTAGAGCTTCTGTGATGTTTTTAAGGACAAACTTTCAGAATCTCCAAATTTCAAAAGCATAGACACAAAATTTCATTCCGCATTCGTGATTCGCTATTACGTTTCGGAATCAGCGCGAAAAAATTACCCCCGAAAAGTTTTTCGAAAAAGCTATTGGTAAAATTTGCTTCACACTCAATTCCCGCCAAATTCCTCTGGTTTTCTGAACAAGGAAATCTCGAAATTCCCAAATTTAGATAGTCTGATTGTTAGCGATTCTGGGTTTAGTTATTCTAATCTTATTTTTATTCTGATTCCGAGTTTCGTCTTTAAGGTAGCTTAAGGATAGTTTTGTCGACTAGCCGTATCGATTTCTCGCTAACTTTCTTGTTATTTTCTATCTTTTTAGCCAGCCGATCGTTGAAAAACCATATTTAGAGATCGTACGGGTGGGAATAGCCTTGTTTACAAGATCGAGGGGATCCAAGGTCGCTCCAGCGCTTTTTACGCGGGCCTCTGTATTTTGCTAACGTTCCACAGGCTTCTTATGCTGTTTTCTGGGCTGGATAGATGAAAACCTTGTGAAAAAAGCTGATTTAGGACCAAAAAAAGATTTTTTAGCGTCCCGTCCCGTAGCCTAGCCCTGTTGCCCGCTTTTGCTGCCTCCACCTGGAACCTTTTGCACGGATTCTGCTGCTTTTGTTCAATCGATCTCTTTCAGAAAAGCCGACCCAGAAGATGAGGACGATGGGCCATCAGCGGGCCCGGGCGGTCTCGACCCCGAAATGGCCGAAATGATGGGATTCGGCGGTTTCGGCTCGTCCAAGAAGAAATAAGCCTTCTATATCTCTATCCTCCATTTCTGTATCCTTGATTTCCCTCATCCGTTGAAATGTATCCCCTCTCTCTTTTCCCCGTTTCCGAATTGATCTTTTCTTTGTTTTGCTAATATTTTGGCCCGATTTTTCGCTTATAAAAATTCGTTGTGAGCAGAAAACGATCAATAATCTTTATTCAGCTTTATTCAGAGTCGCGGAAATTCAGAATGGGAATTGTTCGCCGTTGCGGCGCAGATATGCGCCCGTGTGTGATTCGTCAATCTTCAGCATCGTCGCCACCATCTCTGTGCACGCCTCCTCGATCTGGAGATGTTCACGGATGGTAAATAGGACAGCAGCTAGGTTCTTCCGTAAGATCGGGCAAGGTTTTTCCGTAAGGATCGAGCCTTTCCTTTCGGTAAAAATACCGTTTTTCGACAAAAATGGGGCTTTTGACCTTTTAAGGAATTTTTCCAGATTCTTGGGATAGTTTTTCTCTCTTTTTTCTCATTCTCTCTGGTCTACCTTCTTCACTCGATCCGCGGCGCATCGAAGAAGCGGAAGGATTTTCTGAAAAGTGAAGAATACATGGAACAGTCGGTTTCTCAGCTTTTCCTTGCCGAACTTGACGCACCTGGGTGATGACCAACGGGGCGACGGTGTTGATGTCGAGAATCTTGTGGAGACGCCCACGATTCCGGAACAAACGGTACCAACCGTTAACATATCGGGAGTCTGGTTTGAAAAGTCATCTGGAGTCGTCCCCATGCTGGGTTGCTGTGCGGATGATCAACGTCCACGACTTCGAACTTAACGGAAGCCACCTTATTTTTAATCTCTTTCGCTTTACCGGTATAAAAAGCAGGATTTTTTAGGCAAAAGGATTTTTTTGTGCCTCATTTGCATCCCTGGGTTGATTGCCCATATTAGCATGTTCGCCAGAATGGCACCGATTCTCAGGAATATGCCGCCATTATATCTCTCCTCCTCCTCCTGCTCTAGATGGCCGTACCGGAGGACCGCGATGAGGTAACTCTCCAAAAAGGGATTAAAACGTCTGGTCCATCACCCCTCCCTCCCCCCTGCTGCGTCGATTCCCGCAGATAGCTAATATTAGCTATCTGCGGGCCTTTCAGAGCGCGCACGGGAGGGGTGGTCGGGGTGTGGTGTAGTGGTCTAAGGCGGCGGTTCAGCCCCGAGACAGGGGACGCGGGTTCGGTTCCCGGGTTCGCAGGCCTCCGCATTTTCGTTTTGCTTTTTTGTGGAAAATGTTCCTAATGGAATTTCATTGCTCTAGACGAATCAAGAAGCATGCTATCACTTTCTTTCGCGCAGAATGGATGAAGAAAAACAGCGGACTCATGCATATATCCAAATAGACCGCTGTTAAAATCATAACGCTACGACATTCTAAAACTGGTTGCGGTAGCTAGAGCGAAGTTTGTTCTGTGTTCCTAGCTTTCAAGCAGATTCCAGAACAGCCAGTAAAAAGTATTATAGCCAGTTGAAAATTTTAACTAACTTTCTATTGAAGCCTGATGTAGATGTCAAGGTGATGCGATTTTGCACTTTATTGGATAGTTGCTATCTATGGTCTATCAAAAAAAATGCAATTGGGGCGCTATGCACAAACATTTGGCTTCCCTATGATACCCGTTGTCCTAGGTACCTCATTTTTTTCAACTTCAAACCGACCGGGCGCCCGATTGCCGTGTACGATTTTCAGGAAACCTTGACCAAAAGATAGAGCAGAAGCTGTTCTATTTTTCTGTACACTCAAGTAGATTATGAAATCTTCTCAGAAAAAAGTTATAGCCAGTTGAAAGTGGAAAAGTTAGCACCCCTTAGCTTAACAATGCATTACGCGAGGGGTATTGAGCGCCCCGTAGCCTAGCCCCTTCGCCCCCCTCTCGTGCGCGTTTTTATTACAGGATGAATCGTAGTGTAATGACTGCTGCAACGCAAAAATATGTTCTTGAGTTTCTGCGGCGGCCTGAAAGATTGCAAGAAGACAAGGATTCGCAAATCCTGGCGCGATTTCTGCAGTCCTCTGACGATTTTAATCATGCTCGCCTCTTAATTATCAAAATTGGCGAGCCAATTAGGAGAATCGAAAAATGGAAAGCATTACGAAATGTAGTCCCCGCAGCCCAAAAAATTGATTTTGCCTCAAAAATATTAAATCATTTACAGAACCGAGACGGGCCGTTCAGGCGATTCGTCAAGAAGATCAGAGGCAAGAGAGAGCAGCGACCCGTGGGCTACATATTGGTTTCACAATAAAGGGGAAATTTTAGTGCTTCCACTGCAGTGCGCCGACAACACAGGGCCCGCTCTACGGCGTCATCCTTTGCCCTTCTTGCCAGAAGAAGGCGGGGTTAGTTTGAATTCAGCTTCCGTACTGGGCTGTTAGCGGGGGGGGAGGGGATTTCCCCAGGGATACCACACAGCCCGCCCCACAAAATATGAACCATTTCTAAGAGGCTTTACAGCGTTTTTTTTGGATTTGAATATGATTTCGAACATTTTTGATCAATGGCGAAAAATGTTTGAAGAATGAGCGAAAAAACGCAAAAAAATAGATTTAAAACTTTTTAACATTCAAAAATTACGAAAACGCGCTAAATATACATTTTTATGTTACCACAGGTAGGTTGATGTGGAACGACAAAAATTCGGAACCCCCCCGCTAACAGCCGAGTACCCAGATTTATTTAATTTATAAATACTAGTCCGTGGGCTCGCTCGGCTAAACCGTGTTGCCAGCAAATGAAGGGATGTGCTGATTTAGCCGTCTACGTTGACGACATGTAGGCCAAAAGTTTATTGCAAAATATCTCTTTATAGCGGTTTTGCCGAGGCCGAGTTGGAGGCGTACACGCGTATTCTGGAAATCCTGAGAGGTAAGTATTGCTCTTCGATAATGCATAAAGTTAATTTTTAGGCCGGTCTTGCTGGTACTGTCAGATCGTCGCCACGCCGCTCGCCCGTGCAGTGACAGACTGGAAGGGCAAACAGGAACCTGGGAAAACCCGTATTATTTAGCTTGGATGCAAATTATGATAATTTAGGAGGCGCCCGAAAGGCAGCTGCTCCCGCCGCGACCACGATCATCGGAATGCTCCTCGTCTTCATGCTGCTCGGAATTTCTACTGCAACCTCCAGTACCAGTTATACAAATTTGGGTTTTTTCGCATTAGCAGGGGGGGCAACATCTCTAAAACTCGAGTTTTTCTAAGGTGTTTTTAAGTTAAAAAAAATAGATTTTTCGTCCAAAATTTCAGCGAAATTTGTTATTATTTTCCTACTGGAAAGATAGTTAAATTTTAGTAAAGACATTATTATTGAAATAATTACTTCTTACTGCTAGGTTACTCGCATTTTTGGCCTTACTTGGTAATAAAATCCCCCGTTAATGCGAAAGAACCCAATCTTTCGTATTAACGACTTATAATCTGCTTTCAGCGACCTACGACGAGCTCGAGCGAGGCGACCTCTACGGCTTCAACCAATACAAGAGCCAACTATTCGCCAATCAATTCGAGTACGATGCCGTTCACCTGCTCGGCGTCGTCGAGCGGTATCAACAAAAGTGGAAGCACGCCGACCAGCTCGCCAACGACTTGGACGACAAATGTCAACAGCACCAGGATGCCGCCTTCGCCAAGGACGAGAGGATTCGGAAACTGGAAGCGGAATTGAAGGATGCGCGGGCTCAACTCGCTGCTCAGCTTTCGGAGAGCAACGCGCTCAAGTTGGACTTGAAGAACCTGGAGGCGAAGTTCAAGCTCGTCCAGGTGTGTCTTCAACTTTCTAACATTCAAAAACTACGAAAACGCGCTAATACAGGGTGTTTTAAAAAACGACCCATCTGGCATTTTGCCGTGTTACATCCAATCGGTACCAAAATTGGACCAGAGGTGTATCAGACCTTTTGCCTTTTGTACGGATTCTGCTGCTTTTTGTTCAATCGATCTCTTTCAGAAAAGCCGACCCAGAAGATGAGGACGATGGGCCATCAGCGGGCCCGGGCGGTCTCGACCCCGAAATGGCCGAGATGATGGGATTCGGCGGTTTCGGCTCGTCCAAGAAGAAATAAGCCTTCTATATCTCGATCCTCCATTTCTGTATCCTTTCATTTCCCTCATCCATTGAAATGTATCCCCCTCTCTCTTTCCCCCGATTCCGAATTGATCTTTTCTTTGTTTTGCTAATATTTTGTGCCGATTTTCGCTTATAAAAATTCGTTGTGAGCAGAAAACGATCAATAATTTTTATTCAGCTCCGATTCAGAGTCGCGAAAATTCAAAAAGGGAATTGTTGGCCGTTGCGCCGCAGATATGCGCCCGTGTGTGATTCGTCAATCTTCAGCATCGTCGCCACCATCTCTGTGCACGCCTCCTCGACCTGAAGATGTTCACGAATGGCAACGAGGGCGGGATAACGCAGAGCAAAAGCTTTTTACGTTCAGCTTATGGTGAAGAAGGAAACTTTTCAAGCACAAACCGTCGTGATGGCGCCATCTCCACCCATATCCGTTTTCACCCAACCGGGCACCAGCGAGCAGCACAGAATGCCGTCGGGGCGCAGGTCGACGGCCAGCGTGCGCATCACCTGGTTCTGGGCGGCCTGCAAGTCGTTTGTTTTGGTGCTGGGCTGTTAGCGGGGGGGGGCATTTTTAGCCGGTATAAAACCACATTTTTGATGATATATACCATTTTTCTCGTGTATATTTGGTAGTTTTAGGTTTCTTGAAGGCTTTGCGGCACATTTTCTCGATGTCGGGAATCGTTTCGCGGGGTTTTAGCAGAGGAAATTTCAGCAAACCTTGCTCATTCTGCTGCCGATCGTGTGGAATTCGCCGATGCGGCTGCCCATCCTGGAAAAGGCCGGATTTTCGCGGGGAATGCGGGAAACTGGGCAAATCTTGCAAAATTACGTGTTTTTAAGCCGCCAAAAAAGGTTTTGCAAGCCGGAATATACTTTTTAGGGCACGGCATTGTTTTTTGCGGCTGCATCACGAGGATATTGGCATTTTTCAGACGTTTTGGGTTTTTCTAGACTCTGAATTTCCAGCTCTCCTCACTTATTGTCGGCCAGCGATCCGGTGGCCGAATTGATGAAGATGACCGCCGAGCGGGCGCAGCCAAATGAGGGATTATGCTGGAAAAGCTGTGTTTTTCTGGTTCTTTAGGATTTCCGGGGGAAGTATTTCCGGGGAAACCAAATTTTTTCCTGTTTTTCCCGGTTGACCTAGTAATAAAATATAAAGTGTTTTCACATTGTTTTTAGTAAATTTTAACTATAGTTAAAGTAGAAAAACCTTTCAAAAAAGTTAGAAAAATGTTTGAAAAAGTCGAAAATTTAGTCATTTTGGGTCCTTTCCCCCGCTAATCCTAAGGTTCTATAGGATTTTCGACCTAAAATTAATTTTTTTAATTAAAATGTGGGTAGTTTTTATGCTCAGCACTAGTTAAAAACCATTTAGAAACGCATGCGCTATTTAGAAAAAAATTTAGGCTCGGGCCGAAAAAATTTGGTTTCCCCGGAAATACTTTCCCCCGGAAATCCTAAAGAACCGTTTTCTTTCTCTATCTCTCTCTCTCTTTCTCTCTCTCTCTCTCTCTCTCTCTCTCTCTCTCTCTCTTTCTCTCTGGTCTACCTTCTTCACTCGATCCGCGGCGCATCTGAGAAGCGGAAGGAATTTCTGAAAAGTGAAGAATACACGGAACAGTCGATTTCTCAGCTTTTCCTTGCCGAACTTGACGCACCTGGGTGATGACCAACGGGGCGACGGTGTTGATGTCGAGAATCTCGCGGAGACGCCCACGATCCGAAGGTTCTTCGATCTAAAAAAATATTCAGCCCGAATTCGGTGGCGTAACCGGATAGTTGATGAGCACGCCGGCGTTGTGGATGAGGAGGGAAAGGCCACCATCGCCCACGCAAGTTTTTATCTGCAAAGAATCGTGGTGCTTTCGCATTATCGGGGGGGGGGAAGCAACTCTTTTTTCTTCGCATCGAATTTTTTAGATATAAATAGTGAAAGTGTTCCTAAACGTAAAAACTATACAAAATCTTATCGAAAAGTGCCAAAAATATAGGGTTTTCGACCAAAAATGGCCGATTTTTGACCAAAATTTAGACTTTTAAAAACTTTTTAGAAGCATTTTCTAGTTTAAATACAGTTATCTGTTCTTAAATAATATCAAAAAACCAGCTATGCAGTTACTAGACATTTTAGACGTGTTCAAAAAAGTTAGGCCCCCCGATAATGCGAAAGAACCAAAAAAAAACCTGGTCGAAAGCCCTGGCAATAGTGTCGTCCTTCTGCACGTCCATCTCGACGATCGTCAGCCGAGCGTCCGACGACGCCAGCGCGTTCAGCTCCTGAATTTGCTGCTTTCGCGGGCAAAAATTCAGATAAACATCTGGAAAGTCGGAATTTCGTTGTTTGAACGTCCTTCAGGGTAAAAAAGGTATTATTTGGTAGGTAAATCGCAGAGTTGAGTAAAAATAACGAAAACACCGGAGAATTTCCTGTCATAATCGCAAAAACCCGATAAATCTGTTACGGTGGCGCGTGACTTGTCGCGAACGGTGGCGAAGCAGTGCTGGACGCCGGGCAGCTTCAGAAATTCGCGGACGAAGCCGAGGCCGAGACCTGCAAGAAAAATACAGATAATATACGAAAAATCAGATGCGATACCTCGACCGGCGCCGGTGATCATCACACTCTCCGGATGCGCGCCCGCCATCGCTAAAAAGGTCGGGTAAAATTTGGGGCTGTTCAGCTTCTCGTCTAGGAAAATAATACAATCGTTAAAAATGTATTTCAAGTGTAATGATCCTGTTTGTTTCAAGATAACAACGCATTTAGAATACACTAAAAACCCCACGGAATTTAGCGATTTTTAGGAGGAACCCGGTTTGGTCGTTTGACAAACCATTTTGGGGATGATTTTCCCTTTGAGAACTAGCAAAAACCATGTAAAACGATATTCAAACTAATGAACGTATATTTAAGCGCTGTATGAAGGGAAACTAGGCCGGAAACAGTCCGGAAATCCAACGGATCGGTTCTTTAGGATTCGCGGGGAGGACCAATTTTTCCTGGCAACTGTTGACCTAGTAATCAAATATAAAGTGTTTTCACATTGTTTTTAGGAAATCTTAACTATATTTAAAGCGGAAAAACTATCAAAAAATGTTAGAAAAATGTTTGAAAAAAAATTGAAAAATTTGATTTTGAAATTTGAAAAAATTTGGTCATTATGGGTCCCTCCCCCCCCCTCCCGCGAATCCTAAACGTTCTATAGGATTTTGCGACCTAAAATTAAATTTTTTTATTAAAATTTGTGTAGTTTTCATGAAAAGGAATAATGCAAAAAAATTTAGAAACGCATCCGCTATTTATAAAAAATTTACGATTGTGCCGAAAAAAATCTGATCCCCCCCCCCCACCTGCGAATCCTAAAGAACCAACGAATACCCCGGGAGAAATACAAAAATAAGAATTAAAACCCGAATAAATCTGTCAAATTAGGTGGCGGTAATTTTGAAAAGCCCACACGCCAATGGGCGCATCGATCCAGGGACGAGGAGGCGATTTTTCATCAGGAAAACGCGAAGAAAACGGCGATTTTGCATCGGAAATAAGCCAGCAAAAGCCGAAATGACACGCTTGGTGCAGTCGGCAAATTATCGGGTTTAAATTTTGCCCTTAAATTTCGACCAAAAATTCAAAACATTCGGAAACGACGTAAAGCAAAACGTTAATTTTAATTCGGCTTTCAGAGCAGGTTTAGCTGGCGTGTACGATTGCCCGCTAACCGTGAAAAACCCAAAATTTCTGGGAACAAAGTGGAAAACAAACAGCCGCTTTTCTTAGCGTGTACCAATGGCATGCAAGTAAATTTTGGGCAGAAAATTTATTCGAATTAAACGCTGAAAAATGCGTAAAATTAGAAAAAAAAGATTTTTTGCTTTTAGAATGGGAACGGGTCGCCGTTGCGGCGGAAAAATCCGCCGGTGTGCTGCTTTTCCCATTTGGAGAATGTGGCCACCATCTCCGAGCACGACTGCTCCACCTGGAAAAAAAGGATTATGGACGTTTTAAAGGGCCGCGCAAGGCATAATTTTGGGATTTTGCCGTGCCGCGACACGCAACGCGCACGCGGGATCGCCTTTTTGATAGGTTTTTTGGCATTATCGGGGGACCCGCGTTTTTCTTAGGATCCCATTTTTCAAATATAAACCGTTTTCTACGATTCCGAAACGTGAAAACTTTACCAAATTTCACTAGAAAAGGGCTAAAATATAGATTTTTCGACCAAAAATGGTTCTAATAAATTCGAAAAAACAATTCTATTTTTTTCGATTTAGGTTTCTGATAAATTTTGAGACATTGCTAGATTTGTCCAATAAATTAGCCTCCCCCGATAATGGGAAAGAACCTTTGCGCAGCATAATGGATTCCGAGCGTTTCATGACGGCCAAGCCGCGTCTGCGATGCGTGTCGCGGCGCGGCAAACTCAAACTGTCTCCGATTTTCACGATTTAGGTATCTATCGAAAGCTCTCGAAAAGACGACTCCAGCACGTCCCTCTGATTCTCAAAATTCTGACATTTTTCTAACATTTACTAATATTCTTACGCAATGGGCGGGTTTTCTGACGGTTTCCTGAACCTAGGGTTTACTAAAAAAAAACGCAGTTTAGGGATTTTCAGGCTTTTTCTGGCAGCTCAAAAGCAGCTTTTTGAAAGCCATTTGCTAAAACATCTTGGATGGCGCTTAAACCGGTTAAATTCAGTTTTTGACAGAAAAGCGCGTCCTTTCACATGAAAAATGCCAAAAATTGCGTAAAAAATTCCGAGATTTCGGAAATCAGAATAGCGTGCGGGACTCGGCTTCTGGAGAGCTTTCGATAGATACCTAAATCGTAAAAACCGGTCATGACTGGGGCCGGCTAGGGGCGAGGATTTTTGGACACCCTGTAGATTTTGCCGCCGTGCGTGCGCGTTGCGTGTCGCGTCGCTGCTAACTCTGCTTTTTGCAATCCTACCGTAATCTCGGCGCTCTTCCCTCCCATATCGGTGAGAACATGGCCCGGGGCTACAGAAGCCACGAGAATGCCCTCTTTCGACAGATCCACGGCCAGCGTCTTCATCAGCTGATTCAGGGCCGCCTCAACAACGTCGTTTTCACGCCGTTTTTATGCAAATTTTGCGTCAAATTCCCGTTTTCCAATTCATTCACCAAATCTATTCGATAGAGCTGCGAAGGCTAGACCAGATGCAGCCCTTAAACGCGCAAAATACCGACAATAGACCGGAAAAATCGGTGGGTAAGGAAAAAAATTAAAATTCTAGGGAAAAGCGGTGTTTTTGACGCGATTTTTGGCGATTATCGTACCCGATTAGCACTCTTTAAGATATGTAGCTTGTTCAGGATTTTGCGTTCTATCGAATGGACCCGGTTTTGGCTGCGAAAATCTACTGTAACCCTAGGGAACTCGCGAAAAATGGGCAATTTTCCACCTTGCTGAGCCGGTAGGCGAGATTGCCATTCCGACTTCCGCTTCCGTTATCGACGATTGAGGCCGCACCAGAGGACATCATTACCTAAAGGATTGGCTAAAAAAGAGGGAGAGCGAAAGAGAGAGAGAGACCGAGAGAGGGAGAGTGAGGGGGAGAGCCGATTTTTGCCTTCTCACTCCCTTTAAAAACGTTTTAACAACGTACGATAGCGGCGCGATGGACGCCCCAATCTTCTGAGGAAGCGGCGTTTCGGAGAAGCGGCAGGAAATACTAAAAAAAAATAGGTTCAAAAATTTTTAGACCAATTTACCTGGGTGACGATGAGTTGGGAAGTTCCGTTCACATCCAATACGCGATTCACAATATCCCGATTCGGGGTGGTATCCATCTGAAAAAAGGGCGTTTCAACTTCTGAGTGAGAGAGAGACGGAGGGAGAGATAGAGATAGAGAGAGACAGAGAGAGAGTGGGAGTGAAAGAGAGAGAGAGAGAGAGAAACAGAGAAGGATTGTGCCAGATTCCAAATTACAAACCGGATACGCCTCCCAGATGCCGGCGTTGTTGATCAACAAGTTCAGCCCGTCGGCCCCGACCACTTTTTCGACCTGGAAATGGCATTAAGCTACATATTTACATGAATTCCCGAGTCGAAAACTCCTAAATGAGCGCTGCTAGCATGCCCAGTTTTCCGTGGGTTACCTGCTCGGCGGCGGCCTTGATCGTCTCATCCTTTTGGACGTCCATCTGGACGAGGTGAAGTCGGGGGTCCGAGATGGATTTTAGCTCCTATAAAATCACGGCAATTAATTATAGCCAAACGCCGTAATTTAAGGTAAAATTCAGCCTTTAATTCATAAAACAAAATGCCGACAATTAAGCGGGGAGAGCAAAAATTCCGATTCCAAGCATTAATATCGAAAATGCCGACAATTATCGAGTTTCGACATTTTGAAGGCCCGGAGATTTTTGTCGGGATTTTGCGGTATGGTGGCGGCCAGAAAACGCGGTTTCACCCCCGAAATCGATACCTTAGCCGAGGGGAGATCGCGAGCCGTGGCGAAGACATGTTGGACACCATCGAGGCCGAGATAGGCATGGACAAGGCCCAGGCCGATACCTACAGAGAAATCGCTTATTTTCATTTATCATTCAATTTCAATTTATCCATATTTTTTTACGATTTTGGTATCTATGAGCAACTCTCGAAAAGGCGAGTCCAAGTCTTTTTTCTCAAGACTTCTTGTTGAAATGAATCGTCGAGGTGTTGCTAACTGTAAGCTCTTTTGTACCATTCCCAAACGTAAAAACTTTGCAAAGTTTGATTTTAAAAAATACAAAAATTATCGACTTTTGAGCAAAATTTCGGCTTTTTTTGAAAATTTTGTCAGCGTTTTTAGATAGTTCAGATATTTAGATAGTGAAATACAGTTATATTTTATTGTAAACATTATGAAAATACTTCCCATTCATTCTCTAGGCATTTCTAGGTTAATGCAAAAATGGGCCAGGCCAAAAAATACCTCGATTCGCTCCGGTGATCAAGACGCTTTTTGGCACGTGCATTTCGGCAATTTCTCGAGCTGCAACACACACTTTTCAGGTATAAAAAGCAGCGAAGAATGGCGGTGTTTGAGAAAGGAAAAATTGTCACTTTAACGGCATAAAAATTAGGAAAAATTTCTGGAACGGAAAATTGACCAAACCGCGCGAATCTCGCGTTTACACGGCCCCCATGTTATCGCGTTATGACGGAAAAACTGGCTGCCGGAGTGGAGGGTGTAAACACGCCTTTCTCTCTCTCTCTCTCTCTCTCTCTCTCTCTCTCTGTCTCTCTCCCTCTCCCCCCTAATTGTAACCATAGCACTCAGCGCACAAAAGCTACATTTTGCACCCAGCATGACGGTGAAAATTGGCTAGAAAACGCGGGAAAAGTTGAAAAAGCGATGGGAACACGGCAAGTGACATTCTCTTCACCTCAAAACACACTTTTTTTATCAAACAATCGCTTTCTAGAGGTTTCTAAAGGGTCACGGAAGGCAGAAATTTACGAAAAATATGTTTACTTTGGAAGTTTTGACCCGAAAAAACGGCTGCTTCTCCAAGACACGAATCCGACTAAAAAAACGTGAAGTGACAAATGATTTTAAAATTATGAAACAATTCATAAAAATTAATTTCTTCAGTTTAACGGACAATTGAGGCCTGAACACCACGCAAAATTCGACAAACATGGGTTTCTATGGATTGGCTTCAAGAAACTGAATTTCAAAACCCTCAGAAAAATATCCCTTTGCCTGCCAGAAAACGTACGGTACGGATCGTACGGTAAGCCTCAACAGATTGCTCATGTTCTAAATACGAATACGACTTTCTAAAGGGCCATTGGAGGCAGAAATTCACTAAAACGCTGAAAACGTTTGACTTTTTCGATTTTAGGACCCGGAAAAAGTGTTTTACCTTAAAGAAAAAGCATGGTTTTCCTCAAGTGATTGCTCTGGTTTTAGGCACGAATAAGATGGATGCTAAAGAGCCAATGAAGGATAGAGACAAATAAAGAAAGCAGCTACCTGATTTTACAAAAATCTGGCTTCTTCGAAATTACGAATTACCGGGAATAACTCATTTTACGACGAAAAACGGACACTTTTTAAAGCGATGGGGCCGAAAACAGCGGTAAAGTCACAAATTCATAACAGCCTGTTTCTCGTGAAAATCTTTATCCGGTGCGTTATTTCTATACATAAGCTAATAACGAAAGAGGCCCCAAAAATGCGGGGAAAACATCTGGGCGAGTGATAAGATAAGCTAGAGCGAGCGAGAGAGAGAGAGAGAGAGAGAGAGAGAGAGAGAGGGAGAGAGAGAGAGAGAGGGAGAGAGGGAGAGAGACATCGCTATGAATAGTTACAATCACAATATGCTGTAATTATGGCAAACCGGGAAAGGGAATTACATGACGTAATCGGATGGCGAAAAATAGGTATAAAAACGCAAATTCAACCCAACAAAAGCCCTTTGAAAATTACAGCAATCAAAAACCCAAATAAATCCTCTTATTTTGAGGACAGGAGCAGAATAACATGGCGTAATCGGATAGCCCTACATGCCGGGAAAAAAACATAAAATAGGCAATAACAATTCGTTAAATCGTAAATACATGGCTTAATCATGGGATTCACCAAAAATCAGACAAAACATGTCGATTAGTGCCTCAATTGGTAGAGCGGAAGTGGAGCGTCGAAGATGGCCCGTCGACTGCATTCCACGACGGCCTCGGCCAGACGGAACACGCCAGTGTCCCTGAAACCAAAAATGGAAATTAAATTTCGCTTGTAAACATTTTAAAAATTATAAACGTTTTTCATTGAAAATTTTCAAAAATTTATATTTCAGATTTTTAATGAAATTAATTTAATTTTAAGTTGATAAAGCCAAGTTACAGAACGTCGATTTAACACATACAATAAAAGTAGTCTCTACCCCCGCTAAAGCACCAGTTTCCATAACGAATAGTTCAGAATTCTTGGTGCTTTTGCCTTATTGGGGGGGGGGGTATTTCTTCACCCCAAGACCTTGATCAAATCACGCTTTATATTTGATTAAAAAAATTAGAAAACTAGGAAAATCTTCAAAAAATGAGATTTTCCGCTTTTCATCAACATTTATCGAAAATAAAATTACGGTTAAGCATAGCAAAAAATAGTGCGGAAGTATTTTCTTTATTTAAAAAAAGGTTCTTTCGCATTATCGGGGGGTTGGTATAATCCTAAAATGCCTACTAACCTATTGAGAAGTATTTTAACAATGGTTTTAGCAAAATAAAACTGTTTTTCAACTAGAAAAACTGTCTCCAAACTATCAAAAACTTTCCAAAAAAAGTCAAAATTTGTAATGGAAAACATTCCCCCCGATAACGCGAAAGATCCAAGAAAAATATTTGTTTTTGAGGTTCAAAAATTTTTCAATGTTCTAATTTAAATTTGAAAAACATTACAAAAAATTGGCACCTGGGATGCTCGAGCCCTCTGCGCATCCGCCTCCGCATCACGGCCACGAATTCACGATTCGACAGCTTGCCGTCCTAAATCGGGTAATTACGCTTCAAAAACCCGTCTCAAATGCTACCATATTCTCGTCGAAAAGCGTGATGACGACGTCGACGACATGCTCAGTCAATTCCACGTTCGTCACCTGGAATCCAAAAATAAAATTAAATAACTTAAATAATTACATCCTAAAATAGGTGGCTAAAAATAAAATGTTTCTTTTACATTAAATAGCTAACATATAAAAAATTATAATCCCATCTTCTAGCAAATTTAAATAGGTAAAATTTTTAAACCAACAAATTTTTTAATTTATTAATTTATAATTATAATTATTTAATTTATAATTGTTTAATTTTAAATTTCAAAATTTTTAAACCAAAAAAACCATCATTAAATTTTTTCCTTTTGAAAATTTTAGAAAAAGCGTCAAATCAATAGGAAAAAAACATTTAAAATTTTATATAATCAAAGGAAAAATTAAATAAACGATAATTAAAAATACTGAATAGCTTAAAATTCATTAAATTAATATATGCACAAAATTAGTAAAAAATCGTGATTAAAAAAATGCATAAATTTAGAGAGAAAATTGCGACCTTCCTGGCGACGTGCTGCAACATGTTTGCATCAATGGGGACGCCGGCCATTCGATGGAAATGGAGGGCCATGTCCACCTCTTCGATGTGGTACAACAACGCGAACAAGGACACCACCTGCAACAAATGGCAATTAATGTTAGATTTGTAGATTTTGATTCCGCAAAGATTCCCCGCTAGATTGCCCTCCATTCCCAAAGGATCTCTGCCAGCTGGCCCTCCTACAATCAACGATTTTGAACGTAATTAAATGAATGAAATGTATAAAAATTCATTCCTGTAACAAAACGGGCCTAGATTCCTGAAGAATCTCTGCTAGTTCGCCCTCCATTCCCAAAAGAGCCCGGCTAGTATGCCCAAAATTCCCAAAAACTCCCCGCTAGTCTGCCCCATATTCGTCAAAAATTCTGCTAATCTGCCTCGCTAGAATTTTCATTCCCAAATGGCCTCTGCTAGCTTGCCCCACCCCCCTAAAATAGTCGCTTTTAACCGTAATTAAATGTATGAAAATTTGCAAAAATCATCCAAAAAATATTCCGCAAAGATCCTCTGCTAGACTGCCCGCGAATCCCTAAAAATCCCTGCTAGGTTACCCCATCATTCCCCGCTTTTCAGAAATTCCTGTAACAAAACGGGCCAAGATTCCGAAAGAATCTCTGTTAGATTGCCCTCTATTCCCAAAAAATCCCTGCTAGCCTGCCCTCCTAAACCAAATTGTTTTGACCGGAATTAAATGTATTAAAATTAAAAAAAAACTGCCTGCAACAAAAGGGCTTCTTTCCGCAAGGTTCTCGGCTAGGCTGCCCCCTCAATCCCAAAGAATCCCTGCTAGGCTGCCCTCTATTCCCGAAGAATCCCTGCTGGGCTGCCCCCATTCCCAAAGAATCTCTGCTAGTTTGCCCTCCATTCCACCAAGATTCTCTGCTAGCTGGCTCCCGAATCCCAACGAATCCCTGCCAGCATCCCCTCCTCACCTCCTCGAACGTGATGCCGGGTCCATTTTGATATTTCTTGCGTACCCTCTTCAGCATTCCCTTCATCTTCTTCTCATCAATATTTGCATGCAGGAGGAGAAGCTGCGCAAAGCTCAGCTCAGAAATTATCTGCAAAAAAAAACAATAAAATTTGAATAAATAAATAAATAAAATTAAAAATAGTGGTACTGTGGCATTAACGGGGGGCGCTTTCTCCGTGGGCTTGATGGTTCCTCATAAGAGTATGGAAAGGGTTTCTAAGCTTTTTTTGACCGCTGCGAAACGTAAAAACTACGAAAAATCATGAAAAATACAAAATAACGATTTTTCGCGGAAAATGTTGAATTTTCGAAATGTTTTTAGCTAGTTTTTCGATTTGAAAAATCGTTTAAAACATTACTAAAATACCCGATTTCACATGAATAGGCATTTTGGACCCGGGGGAAAAAAGTTAAGGGTCCCCCCGATAATGCCAAAGCGCCAAAAAAACTTCTAATTGTTTGGATAAGAGTAATATTTCACAAAAATCGAAAAAATCTACCCCATCCTCGCCGTCGAGACAATCGCGACGCTCGAATTCCATTTTCAGGATGTCGCGGTGCAGATCGGCCTGAAAAGTAGACTTGAAAATGCGAAATTCGCGGTTCTTTTGCATTATCGGGGGGGGGTCCTTTGTTCTTAGAATCCAATTCTGCTAATAGAAATAAAAGCCCCAAAATATTATTAAAAATACAAAAAATATCAATTTTGGTCCAAAAATGGCCATCTTTGGAAAAATTGTCAAAGCTTTCAGATAGTTTTTTTAGTTAAAAAATAGTTTTATCTGACAAAAAAACATTATGAAAATATTTCCTTCAGTTTTAGATTAATACAAAAAATGTCATCTAAATTTAAACAAAAAATTTTTATTTTCTAAATGTAAATTATCAAAAATAAAATAGATTTAAATAGAATGATAAATAGAACATTGAATATTTTTTGTTTTGTAAATACATACTATTTAAAATACAATAGATTTTCAGACATGCTAGACCTGCAGGAAAAAGCCCCCCGGTAAAGGGAAAGATCCACGAAAATCTGCACACGCACCTGGAATTGCAAGAACTTGTCGGCGGAGAGCTTGTGGGTGCCGTGGGGGCCGAAGAAGTACGTCTCGAGTGCGGAATTGGGCTGGAGATGACGATGGTGTGAAGAGATGCCGGGCGTCATTTCGCGGAGGCCAATTGACGACTGCGACATCACCAGGTTCTAAAATTCAAAACGTTTAAAAAATTTTTAAAATTAAAATTAAATTTAAATTAAATAAAATATATAATAATGTTAAAACTAAGTTTGCTTTAAAAACCAAAACTTTTAGAGGTACTGGACTGTTAGCGGGGGGATTTTTGGGGAGGAACCAAATTTTCTCCATAAAAATATTTTTTATAGCATTTTACAGTGTTTTTAGATACAAAACATTCGCAAAAAAATTACGATTTGGGAAAAATTTTGACATTTTTGGCCAAAAATGTAAGAAAAATTTCCAAAAAAGTCAATATTTTCGGTTTCAAAATTTTTAAACTTTCTAGCGACAGCCGACAGTCCAGTGCCGTACTAATTACGTTAGAAAAACTACAAAAAGCATACCTTGATTTTATAGAACTCGTCGCGGTCGAGGGCCCCATCTCCGTTGATGTCAAAGATGCTGAAGGCCAGCGCGAAATCTTTTGGCGACGCTGAAAAATAACATTAATTTTTTAGTTTGTAGTGTTTTTTACATTTTTAAAACTACTGGATATCAAGTCATTTTAAATAAATAATGGAAGGGTTTCTAAATTTTTTTTGACCATTTTTGAAAAGTAAAAATTATACCAAATATTTTCAAATATCAAAAGCATCGATCTTTCGACCAAAAATGGCCCTTTTGACCAAAATTTCGCTTTTTTTAACATTTTGTAGCTATTTTTTTCCATATGAAAAATGGTCCTTTTTTTACGAAAAACACTATTAAAATACTTTCTATTAAATAACCAGTCATTTCTAACCTTATACAAAAAAAAATTCGTCCCCCCGATAATGAGAAAGAACCAAAATTAAAAATCCTCACTGGAGAGTAGGGTCTTCAGGAACAAGTAATCGCTGAAGGAGATGAGCCCCGTCTCGCCCAGCTTGTAGAAGATTGACGCGCGATCCTGGATGTGGTGGTGGTACTTCTGAAAATGGAGAAATAAATTGGATTTTGGGGTGAATTAAAGGGGCTACGAACTGCCAAAAATTGAGTGACGGCCCGAAAATCGGAGGCCTCTGTACACCCAGGGCCCGGGAAGCTCACAAATTTGAAATTGGCTGTTGTCACCTCGAAATCACGTTCTCGGCTGTTTCTGGGCCACATTTGATGATTAAAACACCAAAACTATTCAAACTTGAGTGCGGATTTCAAAAATGGGCTCAGAATGCGCGAATTATAGTGTTTTCACAAAGAAACCGGACAAAAACAACTTCGCGCAAAAATCGAAAGAGTGAGGGCTCTTGTCCCGCAGCGCCCGCTGGCAATTTGCCAGAAATCAAAGAGGTCGCCCAAAAGGACTTTGATTTGGCAGTTCGGAGCCCCTTTAAACGAATTAATTAACTAAAATAGCTTCCATTCTATCTACTACCAGCTGACCTCATCCGAGAAACGTCTCCAATCCTCCTAGAAAGTGCAAAATACCGAGTTTTCAAGGGAATAAAATTATAGTTTGATTTTCTACGAATTTTCGGCAAAATTGCGGTACCGGACTGTTAGCGGGGGGTGGTTAGCGAGGGGAAATCAAATTTTGGCGTGGGCAGGAAAAAACCGGAAACTGTAAAAAACTGTACGAATTTGTCCAAATTTTCGAAAAAAAGCTAAACAATCCAGTTTCGGTACTGGACCGTTAGCGGGGGTGATGCTTAATTTGATGCAACAATGCTTAAATTTTAATTTAAGTC
>CATQJA010000903.1:0-34909 GCA_958295435.1 Mesorhabditis spiculigera
AGAAGCCCGGATGGTGAGTGCACTTTTTTCGGTATGAAAACGTGGAAAGCGTTTTTAAAATCGGTGAAACGATTGTAAGAAATTTTAAACTGTTCTGAAGGTTTTTCGCAAAATTTTCGAGCAGCTCGGTTTTTTCGCCTGAAATTAAAAAATGCGTCTTTTTTACAAAATGTATGCAAAAAGAGAAACTATCTCGAAATTTAGTTACCACCGCTGTGTCTCTGAAGTAAATGCGCACATTTTGTTAAACTTTTAAAATATTTGTATTTGAACGTTTCTAAATTCATTTTATTGAAGTTGAATTTTTAAAGCAACGTTGATGGTGCGTTTTAGAAGTATGCGAGGGTATGATCCAGTCGTGCTGTGAGGTGGCGATCGCCCTCATCGATGCGGATGCCCACGAAAATCAGCTTCAACTTGTCCTCGAGACGATCAAGCACATGAATCCCATCAAGGTATGAGGATTTTGTTTCTGTTAAAAACTTGCTCTCTCGTTCAGGGCATGGACCTCTACCGGCGCTCCTACGAAAAGCTGGCCAAAGCCCTCGAGGCGAAATTCATAGAATGGGTATGGTCGGTGCGGCAATTCCTCACCGGCGAATGTGAGTTTTTCTGTTCGATTTTTAATGAGCATTTGAATATTATAATCTTGATTTTAGTGGCCACGCTGTGCTGCCATTTCCTGGTCTTCGTCTTCGACGCCGACTGGACCGACCCGACCTACAAGGACAAGGTATTTTTGGGTGCCAAGCTAGTTACATCCTTTTCCAGTACCTACGCCATCTGCTGCGCATCATGATCAAGGACTTGCTGGCCGGACTGGATCAGGCGGTTGTTGATGATGTCTCGATTCTGATTCCTTAGCGGGGGGGTGGTTGGCTTCTCAAGGTTTCCTAGTTGCCGTATATCGAAATTTTCTCGCTTATGGGATAGGATAAAATCTATTGAATCGAATTTTCGGCTCTGTTTAGATAGCGAATTGATCAAAAAAGTACGAGATTTGCGAAAAATATTGGCTTCGTCAAAAATTGAAGTTTTTGAATAATCACTTTTTAGCAATATTAAGCTAAGAAAACGGTACCAAAGTGGTTTTTTTAATTGCTATGCAGGTTTGCCCCCCCCCCCGCTAACGAACCAGAACCTACCTATTCATCGAAAACTTTTGTTTCAGAACCACGACGTCATCGACCCGTACGACCGCGATTTCGAGCTGAGCCCCCTCATCCGATTCTGCGTCCAGCGTGCCAGCCCCAGAATTCGCGAGTTCAAGTTAGTTTCCAGTTGCGAAAGGAATTTCCTTTTTTAGGCAGCTGAATTCGATGCTTCACGAGCTCGTCGCGTGCAACACGAAGGAGAAGGACTACATACCCATCGACAATCCGGATCTCGACGCGCGCTGGCAATGCGGTGAGCAGTACGAACTTAATTTGAGGCGTTAGGAAAAGGGAGCGTTAGCGTATGGAAGTCCGCTTATGAGACCGGAAATTCGGCCTGGCGGCCGAGTTCGGCTGAACGGAAAACAGACATACTTTTGTCGCTTATATTATTTTTACCTGGAGGGTTAGAATTTTCTAATCTGAAAATCCGAATTTTTTGACTTTCGCATCCCTTTTCATGTTTTTTTTTCAGACTTATCGCCGCCCTGGAGCTGGCCTGCATCCTCGACACCAAGTACACCGCCAAACGAAAAGCGAAAGCTCGTGGCAAGCCAATCGAAGATGTCAGCTCATCGTTACTGAATTGTAGGACTCTAATTTTACCCATTTTCTTGTGATTTAGATAATCATGACTCCGACTACGTGACCGAAATGAAGAAGCTGATCCGGCTCAGGTTGCAGGAACTCATCGAACGGGATGGCACTGTAAGCAAATTTTATGGTACTTTCGCACTATCGGGGGTGAGGATCGAACTTTTTGTATTATTCGTGAAATGCTTTGTCACTCACTAGGAAGTGTAGTGTTAGTTTCAGTATTGATTTCAACAGGGAAAACTAACTGAAACCTTTCAAAAAGTTTTGAAAAAAATCGAAATTTGAGCGAAAAGTGGACTTTTGAGGTCGAAAACCCAATATTTTTGACGTTTTTAACAAAATTTGTTGAGTTTTCACGTTTAGGAATCGTAAAAATACCGTTTAGAAAAACTTCCACGAGTTTTATTTGAAAAATTCGATGCTAATAAAAAAAATAGCAATTTTGTTACAAAATCTATATTTGTTTTGTTTAGTGAAATTCGTATATTCCCGATATTCCGAAAGCATAAATTTTCACAATGTTTAATTATTCTTTCCAGGAAGTCGTCAACAGCGAACGCGAAGTGGAAGAAGCCCGATTCATGGACCCCCGGCTGTTAGATCAGGGAGGACATTTTTACTCTTTATTTTAGTCCTATTTCATTTTTGTTCTAACCCTTGAATTTCAGTTGAAAGCCCTGTGCGACTACGAGGAACCGACGGCCTTCTGAGAAGCCGTCTCGACTTGCCCTGTCCGTCTCCTCAAAATTGAACATTGCCACTTATTCGTAATTCAATTGCTCACCCCCTTGGCCTCCCATTTGGAAATATTTGTTGTTTGACTCGTGAACTACCTGATTCCCACTATTTATTTGATCTCTCGACTCGACGATACATATATACACTGAAATAAATACATATGACACCGTTGAGTTGGGTTTGTCTCCACTTTCGGCCGCAATAACCGATTGAATTATTTCAGTGCTTGATGTTCGGTTGTAAAGGTCGCCTAGCAAAGTAATAACAAGTATCTGATGATGCTTGTAAGAAAATTTTACGGCTGTTCATGTGAAGGACTATTAAAGACTAATAATTCGCAATTTTGGTCGAAAACCTTACCTTTTGGATCTTTTACGTCGAATTTTTAAAGGAGTAGTAACTTTACGTTTAGGAGTAGTAAATACAATTTGGAAACAACACAATTGGATTGGCTAGTAAGGAAAAAGCTTAGTCCCCTGATAATGCGCAAGAACCCAAAAATCTACACAATTGGTTAAAAAAATCAATAGCGGAACCCAGGAAAGCACTTATCAACCGTTTCATTTTAAAAATAGGTCCTTTTGCAGATGTCAGACCGTGTCACCCAACTACAAGAAGCCGTCAACGAGCTGGCGAACCTGATGGGCAACTCGATCGGCGTCTTACAAGCCATTGCCCCACCCTGTGAGCTGGGCGGGACATCACAAGTAACGCCAAGATTCCCATAATGTGTATTTTCGATTTAGGAAATCGACACCGAGTCCAACTGCGAATTGTTCGCCAAGCTGATCGCGCAAACGACGAAGGACATTGAGGTATCTCTTTGTGTGTAAGATCCAAAACTTCTTCCTTCCAGATTCTCATCGACACGTTCCCCAGCGAGGGGGTCTCGACGGCCGAAATTAACGAGCAGATGGTTCGGAAAGACCATGACAAGATGAAGGTTTGTCGTTTGTTTGGTGCTGGTTCGTTAGCGGGGGCGGGGTTATTGTCCCAAGTTTTTCGCTATTTTTTCGGGATGGCTATTCCGTGATCCAATAGAGTTTGTTTACAGCTCAAAATGCTGTGATCTAAAGTAGTTATGGCAAGGACGGCCTTTAAAAATGGGGTTTGCGGGCTAACTTTCGAGACTTTTGCGATTTTTCGGCATTATTTAACGCTATTCGATAGAGAATCAAAAAAGAAACTGCACCCTGAATACCAGAGCAAAAACAAACCATTGGAAAATGCCCCCCCCCCCGCTAACGAACCAGATACGTTTGTTATAGAGGTTTCAATCAACTTTTTCTAGCTAATGCGAGAACTGGAGGCGAGCGTCGACGATGCGGAACGGTTGTCCAAGTCGTTGGAGCAGAAGCTGAGCAAGATCGCCCAAGTTCAAGTGCAAAGCCGGCCGCATTGACGAGCCATTGAATGTTGAATGTCGTGATTTCTCTTGGATCTTGATCCGTAACTGTTTTCCGCCTGTGATCTCTTTTCTTGTACATCCGTATTAATTTGGTATTTTGTGTATAACCCTGCCTAATAAAGATTTTCTCTTATAGACTTCGAAAGGGAAAACGACAGACCTAGATATTTACACAAGAAAGCTTTGCGTTCGTGATTCGCATCTGAAAATCTTATTCGAATAGGTTTTCGAGTATAAAAACAGCTACCGGACCTATTGCCCGGCAGTCTACACCTTCGCGATGCAGAAGAAGCGCACGGGCAAGAGGCGGACGAAGCCGAGCAAGGAGGACGAGGAGCGCTCCGACGAGGACCACGACGACCAGAAGGAGAAGGCGCCGTCCGTCGGCGAGAGGAGGCGCCAAGGACGCGCCAAGAAGAGGGCCAGCGCCACCAATGCTGGCAACGGCAGCAAGGAGGGCCAGCGTGGGTTTATTGGTTCTTTCCGCTTCTATATTCCTTTTTAGGTTCCGGAAAAGGGCCTGCGCCATCGCCCGCCGAGCCGCTGAACCCGCTGCTGGGGCCGGTGACGCCCAGCGATCCGATCACCGTTGGGATTGATGCGTGGGTGAAGCAGACGTTGGCTACAGGTATGCATGCCCACTTTTTTTATTTTGTGTATAGCCAAAAAGAATGAACGACGCGAATTGAGTCTTTTCGAACGTTTTTCAGGTCAATTTTCCGAAATTTTTGGCCAAAAGTCAAAAGTTTTTGTAAGTTTTTATGAGCTGTTCAGATCGAAAAGCGCCAAAATTGCTATAAAATCGTTTCTATTCTGTTATAGGACCGTAGAGGATTACTGTGGAAGATCAGTTCCCCTGCTAGCAGTCTAGTGCCCATATAAGCATGGCATTTCGCGTAAAATTATGTTTTAGAATTTTCGAAGTGCTGATCTTTCCTAAATGATCCCTTTTATCGCTTAAAGCTTTGCGAATTATTCTTGATATATTTATCCTAACCGTAAAATAATTCAGTTTTAAAAAGTATATTTTTGTTCTCAGGAATACTCGGGCTCAAAGCGCAATGGGCCGACCTGAAGTCCTACCAGCCGACGAACAAGACGACGACCGCCTTTGCCGCCAACCCGGACAAGAATCGATACCCGGACGTGTCGTGCTACGATGATACGCGCGTCAAGCTGACGCCCGAGGTGCCCGGCGAGGGCGATTACATACATGCTAATTGGTGTGGGGTAGGCTGAGAGTTTTGGGCAAAGTGAGGTGGTTTAGCTGGAAGGTCGCCCACCCGGCTTCATCGCCACGCAGGCGCCGCTCGAGAACACGATCGGCGACTTTTGGCGGATGGTTTGGGAGCACGAGATTGTGAATGTCGTCCAGCTGTCGCAGGTCATCGAGGACGGCCGGGTCAAGGTTAGCAGGGGTTTCCGGTTTAACTGGCGTAGTTTCCTTCTATTTTTAAGGTATTTTTAGTAGTTTTTGATTGCTATGAACAAGATGTAAAAATTTTTTTGAAATTTTTTTGTGGTTACAGGGCTCGGCGTACTGGCCGGAGAAGCCGGGCCAGTTCCAGAACCACGGCCGCTTCTTCGTCGCCAACAAGAAGCTCGACGCCGACGACCACCGCTTCCAGGTGTTCACCATCGAGCTGCTGCCCGACGGCTGCTCGAACAGTCGCATGCTACGGTAGCTATCAAATTTTCTAGAAACTACTTGGTAGCCCTGTTTTTTTTTTCGTTAAAGGTTGACAATAGAGTTGTTATAACTCAAACAACAAACAACAAATTATTCAAACAACTCAAACAAGTTTGCTTTGTTTGAGCTCGAAAAGTTTCAAACAAAACAACCCTGTTTGATTTGAGTTCCAGGGGATCAAATCAAACAAGATTGTTTGACTTGTTTGAACTTGTTTGAGCGCCCTGAACTGTTAGATTTTCGGGGGTTTTTAATGGACCAGAAGTGGATTCAAATATTCAAAAACAAATTTTACCGGAAAAAATTTATGCTAATTGCGAAAATACTAAAAAAACTCGTTTTAAATCCAAAATTAGCATGCATTTCAAACAAGGTCAAACAAAACTCAAACTGCTCAAATAGTTCAAACAATCTTGTTTTGTTTGAGCGATCAACGGTCATCTCAAACAAAACATGTTTGATTTGAATCTCCAAAATCCCTATCAAACAGAATTGTTCAAACAAGCTTGTTTGAGGCCTTGTTTTGTTTGAGTTATAACAACTCTAGTTGACAATATCGAAAAGAACAACGCAAAAAACTTGGAAAAATTTTGAAAGTCGAAATTTAGTCGAAAAATTATATTATTTGCAATTTTTAATAAAAAATTGTATAGTCTTTAGGTTCAGAAATCGTAAAAACCAGGTTTAAAACGTTTTTCTGTTTAGCAAGTAAGTTTCAGCCTAATCCAATTCACCCGCTGGCCGGACCACGGGGTCCCGTTGCGCGGCAAGACGGTGCTGCGCCTCCTTCGCAGCATTGCTACGGTATGTTTTCGAATTTGATTAATTAGTTTTCGAATTTTTTTTCTGCAGGTTGACTCGTGGAACCAGGGCAAAACGCTGCTGCACTGCTCGGCCGGCATCGGACGCACCGGCACGCTGCTGGTCATCGACTGGCTGCTGTGCAACCTCTACAATGGCGGCTGTAGTGATGTACGGCACTATTGCGTGTCGTATATTTGTTTTAATTACCTGCTTAAATTTTTTATTTGTTCACTAGAATTTGTAAAATTTAATTTGTTGGGTCTCATCATTGAAATCTAACCCATAAAAACTTCTATGCAATTGGAAGTGTATTTTATTTTAGGTGACGCAGCTGGTGAAGCTTCTCCGCAGCCAGCGCGCCCACTCGATTCAAACGGACCGCCAGTACATCTTCATCCACTCGACCGTGCTCGACTACCTATGCGTGGGTGTTGCCTGGAGTGGAACGGAATTAACCGGCTAATCAACTATAATAATTTTGCTGTGGTCTCCGTCTGTCTGTGTCTGTCCGTCCGTGTGAAGACGAATTCAACTCAAAGGGGAAAGGAGCTAGAGCTTAGCTCTCTTCGGATTCGGATAGAGCGTGGTCAGAAACCCCCAAACTGATAAAAAAATTATGAAAAACTTTTAGTTTAAATTATTAAAATTAACTTTGAAAGTGGCGTCTTAATAAAACGAGTGGGGGGCCCCTCTCCCGGGAGGCCACGCCCCCTTTACCTTCGCCCATCTTCCCCAGGCCCCTTCCCGCGCCCCCTTTCTTAAGTTACTTTAATACTTTTTAATACTTTTTAATACTTTTTAATTATGTTAATTAATTATTTAAATCATCTAAAGCCATCGGGAAGGTATTTAGGTAGTTTTTGAAGGGGATTTCAGCCATGGGGGTATCTGAAGCCATCAGGAAGGTATGTAGGTAGTTTTTGAAGGGGATTTCAGCCATGGGGGGGGTATTGATGGAGATGGGAAAGGATGTGGTGGAGTGAGACATGTAGGGTAGCCCGAAGGCCAGATGGTTGCAGTCGCGAAGCGACTGTGACCATCTGGTTATAACTATTACACTTTATACATAGTTATCAGAAAATTCCGACATTTTTCGACAAAAATGTCCGATTTTTGCCCGAAATTTTGACTTAAAACATTTTTTAAAGTTTTTCTATAGCTTTTAGATAATTTTTTATGGTTATATTCTACAAAAAAAACGAATTAAATAGGTTCAGTTGTTATTGTTCTTTTTTGAACTGGTATGAAAACTACGTCCCCGTCATGCGAAAATTAATTTTGAATGTTTCAAGTTTGGACCACTTGAGAAAAACTTTCAGACAAAATATCCGCAGCGGTACGCGGCCTGGGGCGCCGACACGTTCCTCGCCGAGGCGAAGAAGATGAACCGATCGCGTGAACCGGCCGCCACCGGGCCCTCGTCCAAGGAACCAACACCCGAAATTCCCAAGGAGATGAAAGCATAGATCTACCTCTCTCTCTGTCTCTCTGTGCTCTCTCACTTACCCCGATCTCTCGCCCATCATTCGCCCTCTAACAGCCTCTCTCATCCTCTCGCCCATCAACTTGCACCCATATACATTTACTGTTCCACATAAAGCTTACGGTTATCAATGAAATGTCGTGTTAATAAAGGATTTCGATGCTGTGCTTTCCAGGAGGTGCAAATGGTCACTGCTAGCTGGCCTGGTACTGGACTTTAAGCGGGCGGAGCGTTTTTTAGCCGTTTTCCCCCGGTAATTCAGTACCGCCCTATAGCAAAATTTAAGCCATCCTACTATATATAAAAAAATAGTGTCTGTGTGTGTGTGTGTGTGCATTTGCATGCAACTTCCGTCACCGTGTTCCAGTAGTATCTCAAGGGGGGAAGTACTTAGGGGTATGTTCGATACGTCATTAGGTGCGTAATGGGCTGGAGATGGCTGCACGCATATTAGATTTTACAAAATATGATGTTTTCGACATTCAAATTAAGTTTTTCATGGAAAATGGGACACCGCAATTTGTTAGGATCAAATTAGCATACACCGGAAGTCGCCGTAGCCTATATAAAGGGACGGCAAGAGCATTTTTCTTTTTCCGTCATCCTAATCCGGGAAAATTATGCAAAGCCAAGAATATCATTGGAGAAGACGGGACCAGGGTTGAAAAGCCGCGAAGCGGTTTTTCAACCCTGGTTTTTAATTGTATTTTACAACGTATAACAAATTACAAAAATTCCTCACTTTTTTACTTTTTGGTCAAAAACCTATGGAAAATCGGCAAAATTTTCACAACTTTTGCTTTACGAATTGAAAAAATGTGTTTCGGTAGTCGACAATCTCAATTGAAAACTGGCCAACAACAATAAATTCGTTTCCCGACTCTAACTTTGTGGCTTCAAAAAAAACCGCGCTGCCTGGGCGGTTTGTAAAAGAATCTCTGCCAGCGTGCCTCGGATTTTTCAATAATATCAGTTGTCTAGAACCACTGGTTCCCATAAAGGCAAAAAACTCAAGAAACCGCGAATAGCCGTTGAAAAAAATGTGTTTCATCAATTGAACAACAGCCCTCAAAAATCGTTAGCGACAATAATTGGGTAATAAAACCTGCTCTAACTTTGAGGTCTTATAAAGCCGTGCTCAGCGTGCTGTACGCGTGCTTCAAAGAATCTCTGCTAGCATGCCTCGCCTTTTCCCAAAAATTATTTTCGAGAGTCACTGGTGCCATGATTATTTATAAAAAACTCGACAAATCGCCAACAGCCGTCAAAAAAATGTGTTTCATCAGTTGTACAAATTTCCTCAAAAAAAGTTAGCGACAATAATTGGGTAATAATAAACTGAACGAATTACCTCAGAACCAGCCAAGCACAATAATTGGGTAACTAAACCTCATATGACTTATCAGTCTACACTTATTTTCTCCCTATACCCTACCTGCTCATGGTGCCACGACATTTGCGGCCCGACAATTGCGGCCCAAAGCTGCAGTTAATTACCCAAAACTGTAGTTTTTAACCGTCCGGAAGGCCAGTTTTCAGAACGGGGGCTTGTCCCCTGGTCTTGACCTAAAAATAAGGCTTCTTGCTACCCGGGGCCTAGTCGCTTCGGATGGGTGCGAGCTCGTACAGGCTTTCGAAATCGGGGCGCCCGAGGCGCCCCGATTTCGAAAAGTGGAGCGGCAGCCCATCCGAAGCGACGGCCCGCCTTGCCTGAAAATGCTTTAGACTCTTACTAACCCTCTTTTTAATTTTACATTGGGGAAAAACGAGCTTAATAGGACGGGCCGCACATGTCGGGCGCAAGTGACGGGCCGCAAATGTCGGGGAGCCCTGCTCATAATAGTCCAGTACGCCCCCCGCTAATAGACCAGTACCTTTATTTACGGCATTTTCTCTAGTTTCTTATTTTATGCTAATGAGACGGACGGTTCGCGTCCCGTCCCGGACGCGGACGGACGCGGACCGGACTCAAAATGAACAACCCTGGTAAAGATCATAAAACGCGCGTGATCCCCCGCATCGTTTGCATAGGTTGTCGAAATTCCAGGCCGAGATTCCAAATGGGCATCGAGTCACCACGGCTCGTCGCCCATTTTGTTAAATGGGGTTTACGCGGGAGGGGGGGGGGGGACGAACTGTTGGGGCCGAGCTAACTATTTTTTTGCGTTTCTTTTTGCTACAAACAAAACTCTTAGTATATTTTTAGACGCTCTGCTCTGTCGAATGGAACTAAAGAAATTTTATGAAAATGTCGAAAATGTCGAAAACCTGATTTCTTTCTATGTCCTCCATGGAAACAACGTTTAATACTTGTCTTTGTTATAACTATTTAGTATTACATTATTTTGAGCTAAAATTAAAACTCTTAGTATATTTTTGGATGCTCTATCGAATGGCATCTTTGAAATGGCGAAAAAATAGCGCGAATTTCGAAAAACAGCCGCTTGGCCCGATTTTCAAAGCTTATTTTTGTATTTGCCACAACTTTTTTATATTACACTAATTTGAGCTAAAACAAAAACTCTTAGTATATTTTTCGATGCTCTATCGAATGCCGTTGCAAAAATTCCAAAAAATAACGAAAACATCCAAAAAGGCCTGCCTGTCCCGTCCCCCCGCGTAAAATTGTCCCCCCCCCCCCGCATAACCGACATATACCGGAATTTCGAAAGCAAAAAAATGCATGTCTGGCAAATGCATTTCTCCACGTCCTGGCCAAAATTCAGCCTAAAATTCGGCCTGACGGCTGAGGTATCGACTGCTCAGCAGTAGACATAACTTTCTCGCTTATAGGATAGGATCGATATAGCAAAAAGACATTGCTTTCCGCAAATTTTCCCCCGCACAGTTTTCTCCCGCTCGAAATAGAACAGTACCACTACTTGGGGCAGCCCTTTTCCAGAACGCGGCTCGACTGGAGTCTTGCAATAACGTTTATTCGGCGGTATTAATGGAAATTCTTGCGAGTGTTTCCGGCTGGGAAGCTGATAAGCGACATGGTCACTTGCTCGACAGAACATAGACGACGACGAAAATAGTCGGAATTAGTCGGTTCCATAAAAATGCCGTCCCTGAGTAATTGAGCAAGCCGTGCATCAGGAAGATGTCTCCGGATCATCAGCACCACATCTGAAAGGCCAACACAATTTCGGGAGCGTGGGAAGGGTCTTTCCGACGCCCGTGGAGCCTTTCCGATAAAATCATGTCGGGAATTGGCTTCTCGCAATTTCTAATGGCTGACCGTTATGTGGAGGTTCGAATCGAAAAAACGTCGTGTCGATTTCCGGACCGAATTCCTGCAAAAAAAGTAGGAAAAGGGCACGTTAAATATATACCAAAAAGTAGGCAGTTTTCGGTCTTTTATCCGATCGGGACCACATTTTTACCAACGATGGTGACCCATAAAAACTATTTGCAGCCAAATTTTCTAAGGAAAATATTGCAAAACAAAAAATGAAGCAAAATAAGGTTTGTTTCCACGATTTCACGGGGGTTTTGGCGGGTTTCGACCACGAAATGTTTAGCAAAAATGAAGAGCGCGCTGTTTTGCACACGGGTACATTTTTTTGATTTACGAAAACGACGTCTAAGTTCGGACCTTTTATAACTTTCTATTATTAAAAATTACCTTTTTCGGCAACTCACTAATGGCGCAAGCATAGCAAATCAAAAAATCTTTTCCGAAAAGCCCTTTTTTCTGCGACCTTTTGGAACACCCGGTATACAGCTTGTATTCAACTTGTGCTAGTTGCACTCGCAACCTCTTTTCGCATAAGTCTTGAAGGTTCTAGTTCGTTATTAGGGAGGGGGATCTATCGGGGAAAATTTTTGTCAATGCTTCCTTACAGGGGCGTAGCCAGAAAAAAATTTCGGGGGGGGGGCCCCAAAAAATTTTTCCACAAAACTCAAAACATTAACGAGAAAACAGCGCGGCAGGCAAAAAATTTTGAAAAAAAGGTTACATAGCTCTAAAAATAGCCGTAAAAACGTGAAAAATAGCGCCGCAGGCAGCAAAATTTTTGAGAAAATGAAAATCATAAGGGTGCCCCCTTATGAAATTTTCGGGCCCCGGCCGATTTCGGGGGCCCGGGCCCCCGGGGCCGGTATTACGCTACGTCCCTGCTTCCTTATCTTAAAATGCATGATTTTGAGCTGCATCAAAAACTTGTCGATTTTTTTTGACGCTCTATCGAATAGCGCTAACAGAAAAAGATAACGAAAATTTCGAAAACTTTTGTATTAACTTTCTTAAACTATTGTGGTATTGGTCTAGAAATAAAGTTCGTAGTGTATTTTTTTGATGCTTTACCGAGTCGCGATCAAGTAGTCCCCGAAAAATTATATTGAGAAATCTACACGCATCTACCTTTACGCCCGATAAACATCCCGCGCTCATGAATCGGAGCCGTCGTGATACGCCCAAAAAGGTACTCGAGCCAAAACGGGTAAGAGAGCTACGTCCGATCCCAGAAAATAATTGACCTTGGCAACATATTTGTGAAAGATGGCCTGCATATGAAGGGCAGCGTTGGATGCACTTTCAAGCACGGTCAGCGCCCCGGTTTGTGTCGCCAGATCCTGAAATGATTGTTGTTATTTAACACATTTTTGTTGTCATCTCTCTCTCTCTCTCTCTCTCTCTCTCTCTCCTTCTTTCTCTCACTCTGTCTCTCTCTGTCTCTCTTTTTCTCTCCCTCGCTGCAAAGAACCTACGATATGTTGTGGTTGATTCTCAATGTCGGTATCGCCAAAAGCTACGGTCCGCATCCTTCCATTCGTTAGCCCAACACGATGCTCCAGCATTTCCTAAAATAACGAATAAGAGCCAATCTAAATATTCCGCTAGTAACGACCTGACAAGCGCGCGTCCCTTCCAAACAGCGTCATAATTTACGTGTTGGCGGTTTCCAAATTTGGGCCCAAAACAAAATCCGTAACCGATCGGGCCGGGCATGTGTGTGGCGTAACCACATCAATGAAACCCACCCGGATGATCTGCAACATTTGTGGTGCGGTATAAATCGACCAGATAAGTACTCGCTGGTTCCACGGCTCGTAAAACTTTTCTCGCGCCTCTCGCATCAACGCATCTATCTGCAAAATGTGGGGTTTCTGACTATGTCTAAAGGTGGCCGGGTGAACGGCAATTGCATACAGCATTTCCCGGTGCCCGTTCCAGTTCCGTTACCGTTTCTTTTATTCATAGAGCCCGTGCGTCCCAAAGTTGTTGATATGTTCATTATTTTTTTCGGGATTTTCTGACTCCATCGGATAGAGCATCAAAAAATATACTAAGATTTTTTTATGGCAGCTCAAAATATTGTAATTCCAGCGCCCAAAACCCGCTTCGCGGGCCTTGGGCGCTGGAATTTTAATTTAATTTTAATTTATCATGCGCGTGGAGCGCCGTTGGCAAGCAACGTATAAGAAACAGTATAAGAATCACAGAATGGAGAAGGTGCACATACGGCAACTCGGACTTTCTCGGATTGGGCGCTTTCTGGTATTGGGCGCTTTCCGTTTGGCGGTGCTTCCAGGTTCTCGGGGGTCGGTTATTTTAGCGGGGGTCGGTTGCGAACTTTTTTCTATAATATCGTGCGGCTCGGCTAATTAAAAACTGGCCGTTTTTATAGACTTGTGCGCCGTTTGAAATGGTCTGGACTGTTAGCGGGGGAGGAGACATTAAGAAAAACGTCATAAAGCATATTGAAAAAAATTTCTTTGTCGGTCTAACGTATATGAAAATAGCTAAAACCGCGCTATAACCCTAGATTTCGTGACTATAGGATAAATATTTTTATAATTTTTGATTATCGGAAGCTACTAAAAACAGTATTAAAATAAACTACAATTTATCACTAGGCAGGTATAGGCTAAACGAAAAGAAGATGCCAACCGACCCCCGCTAAAATAACCGACCCCCGATAACCAGGAAGCACCCGTTTGGCGCTTCTGCATGCGCGCTTTAGTGGTTGGCGCTTTTGCTTTGGCGCTTCTGTCATCCTCCCTTCAGAACGCAAGAAGGAGGCTCCGGACCAAAAAGCAAAAATACAAATCGTGAGCGGGTCCGAACCTTTTTGGGACCTTCCGGCTGGGGGGGTAAAGTAAACTCTTGCCCATTTAGTAAAGTTCGGACCTTTTAAAGCATAAAATCCTTCGAGTTATGGCTGGAACCCGGGTTTGTTATGCCCATGCCCACACACAACTACTATTTTTGTATATAGTAGGATGCCCAGGGTTTTAGATGGAGACGTTAATCGGACACTCCTCCAGACCGGCAGACGTTGATTTTTGGAACATTCTGTCGTTGCATCTTTTATGAAGTTACCCGCGTATATCGGTCAAATTGAATGAATAATTCACCTGATCAGGGCGTAGGTCCCCGGGCAAGAAGTAGTCGGGATAAGTGGCCTGAAATCGCCAAAATAAAGCTCAAAGTTACCTCGTAATAAATACATACAGGGTGTTCCAAACCCCCCCCCGCCCTCGGCATTTGGCCGTCTTCTATCCGATCGGGACCAAATTTTTACCAGTGTTGGGGACCCATAAAAACTCTGGGCAGCCGAATTTTTAAAGCAAAATATTGTGAAACAAAAAAATTATATTGAAATTAATGTTCGTTTTGCCTATTTCACTACAATTTTGTTGGATTCGGACCCGGAAATGTTTAGCAAAAATCAAGAGCGCACTTATTTCCACCTGGAAAATTTTTATGATTTACGAAAATTACGTCTAAATTTGAATTTTTCATCACTTTATTATCAAAATTGAGAGAACCCGACCCGAAACTAGAGTGAGGGAGGCCTAGGCTTTTAGATGCAGTAACCAGATTAACATGTTTTCACGCATTGCATAAAAAGCCTGCGTAAATCCTTAGGCTTCCGCCAGGCGTCGGCAGGCGCGGAAATGCAATTCGGCCAAAGAAAGCCTGAGGAGGCCTGCCGCTCCCTCACTCTACCGGAAACAGACCAGTTTTGGGAAAATCACTCAAAATCGACATGCTAATTGCGAAAACATAGCCAAAATTTAGTACCAGCGTTCCCCAAAAATTAGTTTTTTGGCGATAACTTTGCGTTTTACAATATTTTGCTTAGAAAATTTGGCTGCACATAGTTTTTATGGGTCCCCAACACTGGTAAAAATTTGGTCCCGAACGGATGGAAGACGACCATGCCGAGGTGGGGGGGTGGGACACCCCGTATACAGGGCGTCCCAAAAAAAGGACCTAGCCTGCATTTCGCCGCCTTCCATCCAATCGGTCCCAAAACCAGACCGTAAATCCCCACAATCCTGACTTATAGCCCTTTAGCTACAGGCGTTCTAGAGTTATAACGAAACTTACGACTCACGAATATACTTTTCTCGCTTATAGGATAGGACCAGCGCCTAAAACCCGCTTCGCGGGCCTTGGGCGCTGGAATTGGGCCTTTGCATGTAAAATTTGACTTTCCGATAGCTCGGGTCCTTCGGACCGCTTCCCTACACCGACCACACACGCGCGGGCAAATTGCAAGAATGAGGAAATTTGTATTTTTTCATATCATGCAAATTAACCCCAAAAATGAATACGACTTTAACTTTGTAGACTTGTATTTTATCGAAATTCTGAGAACGCCATCGAAAAGAGGAGGGTCGATTCCCCTAGTGACCAAAATCAGCGCATTTTATCCAGGGAAGGCCTTAAATCGGGCCTCGAAAGTGACCTCCACACACACACACAGTTACACGCCAAAATTATATAAGGTAGGATACTGCTTTTCCGCGATTTTACACAGTCTTTTCGGCTATTCTTTTGGGAGTTGCATCAATTTGCATCGACTTCCGACTGTGAATCCATAATCAACTATAAAAATTTTCTTGACGCGTCTGTCTGTCTGTCTGTCCGAAGCCGAATTCAACTCGAAGGGGGGAAAAGATCTAGAGCTTAGCTCTCTTCGGATTCGGATAGAGCATGGTCAGAAACCCCAAACTGATAAAAAAATTATGAAAAGTTTTAGTTTAAATTATTAAAATTAACTTATTATTTATTACTTTAAAAATTATTACTTTAAAACTTTTAATTATGTTAATTTATTATTTAAATCATTAAAAGTATCGGGATGGAATCTAAGTAGTTTTTGAAGGGGATTTCGGCTATGGGGGTATCTGAAGCCATGACGAAGGTATCGAAGTAGGTAGTAGAAGAAGGTGGATAGTAGGTGTATTACATGAAGGGGAACCATCTGGTTGTTAATAATTTTTGCCTTGTGAAAATGGCTTCAATCGACGCTTTGGTCTTTTATTAATTTTAACCAGGGTTGAAAAGCCGCTTCGCGACTTGTCGAACCTGGCCCCGTCTGATCCCATGTTATAGTTGACTTTGCATAATTCATGGATTTCCGTGGACAAAAATGGAAACGGGCGCTCTGCCCCAGTATATAGGCTACCGAAGCTTCCGGCACATGCTAATTTTTCCTAACAAAGAAGGCCGCCGATTTTTTAACAAAGCTTAAATTTAATGTCGAAAATAGGCAATTTTGGTAAATCTTATGTGCGTGCAGCCATCTCAGAGCCATTACGCATCTAATGACGTATTATACATACTTTAAAATTCATCCCCGATCGAGATATCCTCCGGACACCCTGACGGAAGTTGTATTCAAAGTGTCACACACACACACCCACACACACACACAAACACTATTTTTTATTAATAGTAGGATCCGGGAAAAAATTCTTAAGGTAAGTAAGGCCTACCGAATCATTTTCAATTAATGTTTACGGACTCTAATTCCAAGCAAAACCCTATGAATAAATGGAAAATAACGTTTGTTTTGCTGGAATTCAAAATCTACATACTGTAGGTATGGGGCTGTTATTTAGCGTCTGATATGGTCCAATTTTGGGTTGGATTGGATGGTAGACGGCGAAACTTCGGATGGGTTTTGGGGACATGGGCATAGGCTACTCGCATGGTTTTTTCGGGAACTCAATAAGCATTTTGCTATCCTTTGCGCATTCAGAATTCGAACTTACACGGCGAACATTGAAGACATCGGGGCGACAGCCGATAAATGGGAAGGCCACTGGGAATATGTCCGGCCAACACGGTGCAACAATGCACTCTCCGATCGCTCGAATTGAACCCAACACTTCTGCTAGCTAAAAGAAGGCTGACGCCAAATTTGCGCACCCTCCGCCGATCCTCACTAGGGGAGCCCGAATAAACCCGGACTTACTAGGGAGGTACGGTAGCGGTCAAAAAGATGTCCCCTCGGGAAATCCTTTGGTACTCGTGAACCACAGGCGCGAATTTTATTAAACGTCGTGTCTAGGTCAATTTTGATACGGAGAATCCGATGGTGAACTTGAAATCGGCTGAAAATTTGATTTTAGTGATTAAACCTTAATTTTTACAGAAATCGGTAAAATCAACTTTTTCCTGAGGGATTTTCGGGTTTCACAAATATGTCCATCGTGTTCGCAAGGGTCGGAAACTTATCTCGAACATGTTTCAAAACATTTATCTCTTTGAGGCTCGCTGCTATGAGGCCGAGAAGTTGTCGCCGCGGGGCGCTTTCCTGGCCCCCGTAAGTCTATCCAAAGGATTTTGGCCCGCGCGACAGCAACTTTCGGCCGTCAGTATGGTCAGGCCCCGGCAGAAAAGTGTCGTAAAGTAACGGACTAGTGGTTTTCGACCCTTGTGAACACGATGGACACATTTTTGAAACCCGAAAATCCCTCATGAAAAAGTTTATTTTTACAGATTTTTTTGAAATCGAAGTTTGACCATTAAAATCAAATTTTCAGTAGATTTCAATGTTGCCATCGGATTCTGCGCAGCTGAATTGACCTAGACACGACGTTTCATAAAATTTAGACCTGTGGTTTACGAGCACCAAGCGATCTCCCGAGGGGACATCTTTTGACCGCTACTGTATCTGACTTCGATCTTTCTATCGAACTTTGACAAGTCAAATACGCCATTCGACGCGCCTGGTCGAGGGGATTCCAAATATGTAATAAAATCAACCAGAGCGTTATGAGCATTCGAAGTCGACAAAATGGTGAAAAACAGTAGCTTTGAGACCCTGCATCATCCCGCGGAATGGAATTTAGCCTAAACTGATTAGTGCTCCTTATTCAACAAAGAAAGCTCTTTCAAATGAGCTCAGTTACATACGGCAGCCAAAAGATTTCCGTTAAAAATATTTTTGGAATGCAGTGTAAGGGTAGGGTATGGCCAGCTTGCCGAAGACGTTTCGAGAATTTCGCGTAAAGCCTATGTAAGAAGATAGCTCATTCGAAAGGGAATTTTCTGCTGATCAAGACGTACTGTTCTATTTTCGACAAATTACACTCTTCGAATTCGTACAGAATCTTATAAGGGCGGTTTTTGACGATTTTGCCAACTTTGATATAGAGAGCGTCCAATCCTGGTCTTCCTGACCCGAGGTTATTTTCTCATCGCTGGTGCCTTTTAGGGGTCACAAAGTGAAGAAAAACTTATTCCCGAGTTTGGAAATGCAAAAAAGTAGGAACTGGTCAAAAAGCAAAAAATAAAAATGGTGAGTGGATCCGAACCCTGGTCGTACAGACCTGCGACCCAATGCGCATACCACTAGGCCACGGGGCCGATGAACAGGGTGCGCTGGGAGGGGCTCATGTCGCAGCGGCGTTTTTCGCTGCAAAACTTAAAATGCTCATTACCTTTTATCGTTATACGCTCTGGTTGATTTTATTACATATTTGGAGTCCCCTCGACAAGGCGCGTCGAATGGTGTATCTGACTTTTCAAAGTTCGATGCCGAGTTCAGATACCTCCCTAGTTAGAATTGGCTGAAAATCTGCCCACAGATAGAATAGACCACGCTGATCAACACCTCGTTGTCCAAATTTGTTACTGTTTTTTAAAACTCGAGATATGCCACTGTTAACGTGATTCAAATCTTCAAACTTCGAGCGGTTGTGCCCACAGATAGATTTTCATCTTCCCGTCATCGTCATCGGATCGGAATCACACCCCGGGGTGTGTTTCGGGGTGCGTTTGGGGGCGCGTTTTGGGGTGCGTTTCGCCCCCACAGGTTGCAAAGCATAGCAAAGAGAGCCGATAAATAAAAGTAAATTTGGCATAGGAATATTACAGATATGTTTTACTAAGTTTTCTATACAGAATCGATTCACTCCGACGGCTCCGCTTTCAGTAAGATATATTTGAGAGCCTTTGTTGGAGTTTTCAGGAGAGATGATACGATTTTCTTTTTTTTTATCGGGGCTTAATGTGATTTTGCTCATACTTTTGATAAAAGTATGAAAATTATTTACGGGTTTTCCAAATATGGGACAGATAAAAACTAATAGGAAATAATTAGAGTATGAATCACATCATGAATAGGATTTTTAGGGGTTTATAACATATCTGTAATATTCCTATGTCAAAAATATTTTTATTTATCGGCCGTCTTGCTATTCTTTTGCAACCTGTGGGGCGTAACGCACCCCAACGCACTCCCGAAACACACCCCAGGGTGCGTGCAAAAGGGACCCGGGGACGATGTTAATGTACCCCCAGGGGAGTGGGGTGCCTTTCAAAGGCACCCGGGGTGTTTCAAGGGCACCCGGGGTGCGTTTCTTGGGGTGCTGTCCGACACTAGGTATGGACTAGAGATGTTATTATTCAAATCAAATCTGAGGATTTGAAAGTTTCTCAAATCAAATCCAGATTTGATTTGAACCGGAAGTCCGATTCAAATCAAATCCTGGACCGATTTGATTTGATTAATTTGAGCAACCCAAATTTCCCAAGCAAATGTGAGAAAATGGATCCTTATCAGCAATTTCCGGTTTATTCGATTATGATCGTATGCAAAACATTAAAAATTTCCCTCTTTGCCTACATTTTTTGGTGCTCGACTTGTGATTTACATCCGCAAAAATGACTCCCGATTTGAAAGTTTATAAAATCAAATCTGGATTTGATTTGAAAGTCCAGCCAGTTTCAAATCAAATCCAGATTTGATTTCGGCGGAATCAAATCTCAAATCTTCTTATTCAAATCAAATCGGATTTGAGTAGGATTTGATTTGAATAATAACATCTCTAGTATGGACTTCGGTTTTTGTATAGGAAATAGTGAAAACAGTCTACTTCAAACAGCTGTAAGACGTCGTCCAGACGAAAACGATTTGAATCAGAAGAAAATTTTCTATCAGATAGGCTACTTAAAATAAAGTCAGACTAAATAAAAAAGAACGGCATCATTGCCAACGACTTCGCGGGGGGCGGGGAGGGGCGACAATTGACACTAAAAGATAAATACCTCGAGTTCTAAAGATCAGTAGCAAATTTGGAGAACGAGGTGATGGTCAGCGTGATCGATTCTCCTCTCTGTGCTATTTTCAGCCAATTCTGAGTCCGGGTTTAGTCGACTAAACGCCAGCCGCAGTCGGATCGATCGCGTCGTCATTACACCTTCTAGGGCCGTAACAAACCCAAACTTCGGGGACGGCGCCAAAATTTTTCCATTAATATGACTAAAACGGCAGCGCCGCAGGCAAAATTTTTGAAAACATAGGGTTTATAATACTAAAACTAGTGTTAAAAATAGCCAAAAACAGCGCCGTAGGCAAAATTTATTTTGGAAAAATTAAATCATAAGGATCCCCCCTTATGGACTTTTCGGCCTTCGGCCGATTTAGGGGGGCGGCTCGCCTGCCTCCCTCCCCCCCATCTTACGGGCCTGACGCCTTCCATCCATTTATAAAAACCAGCGCCCAAAACCGCTTCGCGGGCCTCGGGCGCAGGATTGCGGCCTTTGCATGAGAAATTTGACTTTCCTATAGTTCGGGTCTTGCGGACCCCGCGCTACCACAGCGCGCGTGCACTCGAAGCAAAACAAAACGAAACAAACTCGAAACTTGCTTTTTTTGGCCCCGGCATTTTTGCAGACATACCCGAATCAGACGCGTCCTGCCATATTTGTCGGGATGGTAGTATTCCAAAAGCCCGGCCCGATGGCGCTAAAATCGTTTAATTAAAGGGGCTAGGAAGTCAACATTCGCGTGTGCGGGGATTGAACCTACTCGCCAAAAAGGAAGGGTTTACCGCCGAAACGCACAACAAAGTTAATTTCGTTGCGAAAAAATGCAAAATATCTGAGAAAACCCGAAATTTGTTCGGGGCAAAAACGCATTTTTGAGCACTCGCTGTAAAGTGTTTTTACTACGGCTGGCGTTTTGCGATGGGAGCAAGTCTACCTTGTGCAAAATTTTTCCTTGATTCCGAATCTGGCTTCCAAATCTGCTGACGACCTTTATTTAAAGTTATTCCACATTTATACCAAAAAATTTGCCAAAATCTGTATTTTTGTCTTATTTTCAAGCTGGCGTCATCTCCAATGTTAAAACTGGCTTGGTAACGGTTTTAGATGTCAAAGCACGATTTTATGCAAAAATCAAGTGTTTTTGTGCAAAAGCAAGATTAATTGGGCAGGGCGCGGTTCGAACCGCCGCCCTGTGCTTGGCAAGGGCAAGCCCCTGCCAATGCACCAGGGTGCAACACTACCCAAGCCCACGCAGGGAATCGTGGGCCAGCATCCGAATTTATGCCGTTTTAAGCCTAATTCCAATAAATGTTTCACGCGAAGTCGGCAGCAGATTCGGAAAACGGATTCGGAATCAGCAAAAAATTCCGCACAAGAGCAGCTTGGTCCCATTCTAAAACCCCAGCAGGAGTGAAAACACTTTACAGTCAGCAATTACTTGTCGTAAGGCCCTGTAGGTCACCCATTTTCTCGATCTCGGTGATTCTCTCGTCATTTTTAATCATTAACACCACGGTTCTGGACTGTTAGCGGGGGGAGGAAACCAAACTTTTCTCTGTGATTCTGAATTCCAGTCATCTTTCCTAAAAGTCATCTTTCCTAAAAGTCATTTTTCCTAAAAGTCATCTTTCCCAAAAATCACTTTTCCTAAAACTAGGTAATCTTACTATATATAAAAAATAGTGTCTGTGTGTCGGTGTGTGTGTGTGTGTGTGTGCCACTTTGCATCCACTTCCGTCTGTCTGTCCGGAGGATACCTCAAGAAGGGACGGGTAGTAGGCTACGTATGATACGTCATTAGGTGCGTAATGGTCTAGGGATGACTGCACACATATCAGATTTTGAAAAATTAACCATTTTCGCTATTAAATTTAGGTTTATGTAACACCTCTTTGTTAGGAATAATTAGCATAGACTGGAAGTGGGCGGTCGTCTATATAAAGAGGCAGAAGGGGTTGTTTTTCATTTTTTGTGCCTTCTGAATGAAGACAATTATGCAAAGGGCGGAATAGCATGGGGTAAATAGTAATAGTGGTTTACTATAATTATTTGGATGTAGCGCAACTTACCGATGATTCCTCCAAGTCGTCTTGGTAGTGATATGGTGACCATTGAGGTACCTGTAAAAGGATCAGTGAGGCTCCTGTGTCTTCTGTCTTGCTGGCGACATTTACGCTGATTTACGCAGGCTAGCTCAGCTAGCAATTCAGTCATCAGAAACAAGTTCCGAAGTGCAAGTGCGATCGAGTATGAACCCCACGGTTAGACCAGTCATTTACGCTGAACACGATTTCTGTGCCGATATCGATCGATATCAGCTCTTTTCACACATTTCAGTCATAAAATTAAATCGCTTAATCTAGGAAACGAGAGAGAGAGAGTGTGTGTGTGTGTGTGTGTGTGTGTGTGTGTGTGTGTGTGTGTGTGTGTGTGTGTGTGTGTGTGTGTGTGTGTGTGTGTGTGTGTGTGTGTGTGTGTGTGTGTGTGTGTGTGTGTGTGTGTGTGTGTGTGTGTGTGTGTGTGTGTGTGTGTGTGTGTGTGTGTGTGTGTGTGTGTGTGTGTGTGTGTGTGTGTGTGTGTGTGTGTGTGTGTGTGTGTGTGTGTGTGTGTGTGTGTGTGTGTGTGTGTGTGTGTGTGTGTGTGTGTGTGTGTGTGTGTGTGTGTGTGTGTGTGTGTGTGTGTGTGTGTGTGTGTGTGTGTGTGTGTGTGTGTGTGTGTGTGTGTGTGTGTGTGTGTGTGTGTGTGTGTGTGTGTGTGTGTGTGTGTGTGTGTGTGTGTGTGTGTGTGTGTGTGTGTGTGTGTGTGTGTGTGTGTGTGTGTGTGTGTGTGTGTGTGTGTGTGTGTGTGTGTGTGTGTGTGTGTGTGTGTGTGTGTGTGTGTGTGTGTGTGTGTGTGTGTGTGTGTGTGTGTGTGTGTGTGTGTGTGTGTGTGTGTGTGTGTGTGTGTGTGTGTGTGTGTGTGTGTGTGTGTGTGTGTGTGTGTGTGTGTGTGTGTGTGTGTGTGTGTGTGTGTGTGTGTGTGTGTGTGTGTGTGTGTGTGTGTGTGTGTGTGTGTGTGTGTGTGTGTGTGTGTGTGTGTGTCGGAATTAGCGTAAAAAACTGGATAAAAAACTGGATTAGCGGGGCTTGAGTGGATGCCAAAATAACTTACGGGCCCCCAAATAGCTGTCATGTCGAGTTCAAGCAGACGAACGGCCCGGATCCGGCTGAGCATTCGGGTGAGCGGCCCAAAATATCGGTCACTCTTCATACGGTATCGCCTAGAATCGGCCCATTTTTATCTGTAAGACAGCAAAAAGCTGTAAGAAAGATATCATAAATTCGGAGTCCGGGTTGATTCGGGCTCCTTTAGTTAAGCCGATGATGCTGTAAGCGTACCGCATACGACTCTTTAGCCACGCGATCATTGTCTGCTCATTCCTAGTCCATTCCCCATCGAAACAAAGCCTGAAATTAAAAAAAGCTTTTGGTTTTCGCACAAAGAGAAGAATTCTCGTGGCAACAAAAAGTGCTAAATTCCTTTCAAACTCTGAAAAATGCCACAAAATGTGGGCGCAACAAAAAGTTGATGGCTATTTCAAATCTGAATAAACTTGGTACCATCCTAGATTACAGGTCAGATCAACAGATTAATTTCAAGAAAGTGTAAATAGATCATCTTACAGAATTTATTTGCAAACCGAAACGGCTAAAAAGCCAGATCTGCCGCTTTGAATAAGGTGCCAGCAACTTTTGGTTGACCCCAAATTTTGTGGCATTTTTCAGAGTTTGAAAGAAATGTAGCAATTTTTGTTGCCATGAGAATTCGTCTCTTTTTGCGAAAACCAAAAGCCCTGTTTGAAAAAACTCTTTTTAGCCTTAGAGAGCATTTAGCCCTTGTTGCCTCAATCTTGTTGTTAAGATCATAAAATAAGACATGGGATATTTCTTCAGATCAACCCTTGTACGATATACTCCACAAAAAATTGATTCCGGCGCTTTGTAACGGCGCCAGAAACCAGAAGGATGCATGGGGGTGAATCGGCAAAAAAGGATGTTGCGGGTGGGGTGCAAACCCGGGCACCAAGTCTCTCAAGTGCAGCGTACTAAATTTGATCGTATTTTGATAACAACAGGCTGAAAACTAGCCATAAACCAGCTGAATCGAAGATTTCGGCGCGCCCTGTACTAAAGTGCCCTTTGACGAGCCGTGATAATGTAAAGCCCAATCGTCTGACATTATTCATGGAGGAAATTGAAGAGGTCCTGGACCGTTAGCGGGGGGGGGGCCAAATTTTTCCCTGTGATTCCTGTGACTTTCTAGCAATCAAAAACTACTAAAAACACTACAAAAATACATAATATGGTGGAAACAACAGATAGGAATGCGGTGGAAAAAGATAAGGTGGTTTTCCCCTGTTAATCCCCCCCACGCTAACAGACCAGAACCGGAAATGGATACCTGCGACCATATAAATGATAGAGTTTTTTGTTGGGATAAGCAGCACAGAAACCTCCTTCGCTACGACTCATCACTGCCATGCTCGCTTTAGGGAACGCCATCTGGAAAAGGGGCATTTGTTCGCGAAAAATATCTGCCAGACCGCTCGCAGGAGACTAATTGATTAGCCCATGTCAAGTGGTGGCTTTACCTGCTCGGATTTGCCAGGTAAAAAGAGGGCGCCGATGTTGAGGACGTCAATTCGACCGGGCAACAGCCCCCCCTGGCATTAATGCGCCGTCTTAAAGGGGGCTTGTCCAGTAAAGAAAGAATTAAAAGATATTATATAGGCAGCTTCGTGATCAATAAATCTATCTTAATATTTATACTATAAACCAGCGCTGACCCCCCGCTCCGCGGGGGTTCAGCGCTGGCCCTCCCGGGGGGAAAAGGGAAAAAACATTTTAAAATAGTAATAATAATAAATAGTAATAAATAGTAATAAATCAACATCCCATACACCGAAATCCCGAAACGCCCCGGGCTCCCGGACCCGTCCGAACCGGTCCTGGGGGTCCCGCAGCGATCCGGTCGGACGGACGGGCGGACGGGCGCACGGACATTAGAAATTTATATATAAGTGATATTATACTCAAACACTCTATACTTAAATAAACAAACGATAACGATATTTTATACCGGAATGATTTGGTGGTTCGATGAAGGGCGATCAGTTCATCTGGATTCAGATGATCGAGGACCAATCCAATTAACGAGCCGGGTAAACAGTTCATCCTCTAAATGACAGCGATTATTACCCCCTTTAAGTGATAAATATTCATAAGTTAATTGATTACGCGCGGGAGATAGAAAACGTCTCTGCGCCTCTGCCCGGTCGGATATTTGCCAAAAAACTTAAAGGGGCTCGGAAGTCAAAAACTGGGGCGTGGGGGATTGACCTACTGGTCGAAAGACGAATGCGACACTGCCGAGAAGTGCCAGAAAGTGATTTCATTGGAGAAAACGGGTAAAATGTGGAGTAAAACCGAGATGTTTTCGGGGCGAAAACGGCATTTTGAGTGGGCGGCGATTAAATGCCGTAATGTCCTGTAAGACACCCAATCTCTCGATCTCGGTGATTGCCTGGTCAATTTTCGTAATTGAAAAGCCCATAATGATCAAAATTCGACGAGGATGCCAGAAACAGCGTCAGAATTTTGAAATTCAAGCGTTTTTATGTCCACACTGTGGCAAAAGAAAATGCGGTGCGATCGCGTTGCGGTCGCATCTGGCCATTTGCCAGGAATCATTGCAAGGGACCGTGGACCAGATTTCGGAGCCCCCTTTAACAAGAAGCCCCCCTCCCAAGGGGGCGTTCGACAGATGCCGTCCCTATTTCTAAAGTTGGTAGATACTGAGAAAATTCAGGGAGCTGTAATAAGTATGTATAAGTATATGGATCAGAAACGGATCGGGTACTCAGGGTCAGGATTTCTTATCATCCTCCCCCGGGTAATTCAAAAATGCCTCTGTGCTCTGACCCTGAGGCATCTGCTAGTATGGAGAAAGAATTCCAGAGTGAATTTTCGACCTGTTCGAGCATTAATGTCGTAGTAGACTTACCATAAATCTATCGTAAAAATGATTGATAAGTTGTTTTGCGAGTTATTTTGTTACTGAAACTGAAATTAAACTTGATGAATGCAAGGGACCGAATTGATTATGTAGATAACGTAATTAAAAATTGTCAAACCAAGACCCTTAAATTACGCAAAACAAAATAAGGATTGGTCGGCCCCTAGAAATAGAGTTCTGCTGAAATTCCTCTACATCGACGATGTCCCAATCAGGCAGTGTTTAATATGTCATTTTCTTGTCGTAAACATCTTTGAACTTTTTTTTTATTCTGATTGATGCTATTACAGAATTTCTCCATGCAGCGTTACCGCAATCCTACTACAGGGTGTCCCAAAAAAAAACCCCCTCGGCATTTGGCCGTCTTCTATCGGATCGGGGCCAAATTTTTACCAGTGATGGGGACCCATAAAAACTATGTGCAGCCGAATTTTCGACGCAAAATATTGTAAGACAAAAAAGTTATATTGAAATTAAAGTTTATTTTGCCGATTTCACTAGGATTTTGAAGGATTAGGGCCTCGAAATGTTTAGCAAAACTGAAGAGGGCACTTTTTTCCACCCGGAGGAATTTTTTGATTTACGAAAATTACGTCAAAAACGGGACTTTTCATCAATTTAGATTATCAAAACGAACAGAAACGGACCCGAAAATGACGATTTTTGGGTAAATTACTCAAAATCGGCATGCTAATTGCGAAAACATAGCGAAAAATCGGTACTAGCGTTTCCCAAAAATCAGTTTTTTAGCGATAACTTTTTTGTTTTATAGTATTTTGCTTAGAAAATTCGGCTGCACATAGTTTTTATGGGTCCCCATCACTGGTAAAAATTTGGCCCCGATCCGATAGAAGACGGCCAAATGCCGAGGGGGGTTTTTTTTTGGGACACCCTGTATATATATAAAAAATAGTGTCTGTGTGTGTGTGTCTATGTGCATTTGCATGCAACTTCCGTCAGGTTGTTCCAATCGTATCTCAAGAAGAAGAGTAGTTAAGGGCATGTTTGATACGTCATTAGGTGCGTAATGGTCTGGATATAACTGCACGCATATCAGATTTATCAAAATCGCCTATCTTCGACATTAAATTTTAGTTGTTGTTGAAAAATCCGAGACCCTCTTTGTTGGGGGTCAATTAACGTACACCAAAGTGGAGGGTAGCCTATATAAAGGAGCAGAGAGCGAATTTTTCCCTTTTTCGGGCCGAATTATGCGAAATGTGAACGTTCATTGTTCGAAAACGAGGCCCCAGACAAGAGGTCGCGAAGCAGCTTTTCAACCCTGGTTCAAATTCAAAACGCACTCATACGACTCATTAGGTTTATGTTCTTTTTCCTAAAAATCATTTTTCCTAAAAATCATTTTTCCTAAAAATCATTTTTCCTAAAAATCATTTTTCCTAAAAGTCATTTTTCCTAAAAATCATTTTTCCTAAAAATTTTCATTCAATAGGGATGCGTAAAAATATCAAGAAAGGCCCATGTTGTCATTTTTTAGCAGTATTTGTTTGGTTTGGTGATTAGTAGTTTGGTTATCGAAAATCTTTCTTATTATCATTGATCCTTTTTCACTTCAAATCACCCAAATCTAGGCTAAACGCGCAAATACTTCATATGACCATTATAGGCATATCTAAATCTATTATAAAAAATTTCGATTTTTGGATGCATAATACCAAATAACCGAGACTTTTTCGATATTTAACCGGTTTTAGGAAAAAAGAATTTTGGAAAAATGACAGTAATTCTTGCCACTATGCAAGTTTAATTAAAGGAATGTCGTTTTGTTTGTAGAAAATAATTGTTTTCGCTATTAAAATTGAGTTTTTGTAAAGATATCGAAAAATCTCTTTGTTAGGAGGCAATTTGCATGCGGCGGAAGTATTTTGAAAAAGGATGTTTCAGAAACGTTTCGATATCGGTTGTCTTGTAATTTTTTTAATTGTTCTTCTACCTTTAGCATATTCTAAATGGTTAAGAAATGACGAATCAACACCAAAATAATAATATTTATTCTCACACAAGGTTCACAAAGTCAACCCTTACAGTGTGAGGAATCAGGTGTAAATAGAGTGGTGAAGAGGATAGATAAATAAAGCGAAAATTATGATTAATTGTAAATATTATGAAGATGTGAAAGAGGGGGAATGGAATAGAAGAGTAGAATGACGAGAACACCATTACAGTAGATAGGAGACGTGGATAAGTCGGGAAAGATGATTTTTGGAGACTTTCTTAGACGGAATATAATGGCAGTTTGGGGAAGAATTCAAGGGAGCATCTACGCGAGAGGAGAAGAAAGCTTTTGACAGAGGTTTTTTGAGCAAGTATAGGGCTGATTTTGGTTTTGGGTTTTAGGACCACGGGTTCTAGAGGGGCAGCAGTAAAGAAAGTATTTTCAGACATATGAGAAGGAATCTTGTGAAAGAGAAAAAAAAAGAAAGTCCGCGGTTCTCCTATGGTTCGATGGTTCGGGATTGGATGGAGTACATGCCGAACAATAGGAGACCTACGCGACCGGTAGCATACACGTCGAGCGAAGGCTTTCTGAATTGTTTCTAGTGCAGAAATTTGGAATTTTGCTATCAAAAGAATTTTTTTTTTAATATGAAAAGAGCAGCGAACTGCTTTATTTGTCACCTCTACCACATTTGGCGAGCAGCTGAAGTCATCGCATAGCAAGACACCCGGGTCACAAATTTACCGAATAGATGTTCTTCGAATTTCTTCTGCAATAGTGTAGTTTGCGAAATAAAGGAAGCCGATTGGTCCCCGCTATTCTCCGGTTTATTTCTTCAAAGGAGGCACGGAGGAAATCTCTTAGCCTGCGGGGAGGGGAATGGGCCGATGGTGACTAAGCAAAATATAGAAATCGATTGACTGGTGAACGCTGAAAGGCGATTCAATGAGCCTAGGAAGAAAATCGTAATGGTTGAATAATAGAAGGGCATTTAGACTAGAGATATTAGGGTAGAGCAAGCAGGAATTAATAGTAGCGTATGGAGCGAATGGGACGTAGAAGTAGCTGGATTAAGTTGAATTTTTGATTGGGCGAACTGTCTACGGGGACGGTTCCGTGCCCTGAGGATATTGGCGACGAGTAACTCTGCAGTTTCCCACTGTCCAGATCGCTCGCTTCTCTTGGTTGTTCTTGTCGATGGCTTCTTTCCAGGCCTGTTTGTACAAGAGCGTGTCGGAAGGTGAGTAGTTCGGGGTAAAAAAAGGCGAACAAACCAATCGAAGTGCAAAATCAACTAAAAATGCGCTTACAAGGAGTGGTTTTTGAGTGTCATTGGCAAATCCCTTAGCGACCTAGTTCATTCGATGAAGAATTGAATTCTGAACAACCTCCCGGTGTTCATTTTTGCCAGAGTTAGGAAAATCCGTCCCCTACCCCCCGATATTGCGAAAGCACCGAATTAAAATGGCAGAAAATAGCAAAAATTGTCAAATCAAATCACTCGAAAATTCGTGCAGGCTAGCAAAGAGCCTTAAATCATCCGTATTTGAATTTTAAAATAATGCAGTTGAAAGAGGCGGCACAACGGTGGGGAGGGGGGGGGGTGTGCTATAATTTTGTTAGCAGGTAGGAGGGTATAGCCGGAAAATAAAAGTAGACTGATAAGTCACACGGAACAGAATAGCCGCGACGCGCGCCGTGCGCGGCTGTTGCACGGCGCGCGCTAAATTTCGCGGCGCGCGCACGACCCGCGCACGGCTGGTTGGTTCACGGTTTTTACTATTAATATTCGTCCTGTGGCTTTTCCTACTCTATTTTTTACTATCGACGTCACCCGTGCGCTAGCCGTGCACGGCGCGCGTACGGCTACTTCCACGGCTAGTCCAAGGCTTCGTCACGCGCGCGCGCCTATCACGGCTAGCGCACGGGCCGTGCACGGCGAGCGCACGCGCCGTGCCTACCAGTCGCGGCTATTCTGTTCCGTCGTCTGGTTGGGGGTAATTTTTTGGAGCTACTACGCACCATTCCAAACGACTTTGAGCCCGGACAGATGGGCACAAAAACTTTTAACCCTCCGGTGTATCATCGCGTCAAGCAGGGTCGTTTTAATTCGATAAAGGTGTCTGTAACCGACGACCAAGGTCAAGAGGTCCCTTAATTTTTGGAAATCTATCGCCCTCCTCCATTGGAAAAGACTAGGCGAGAATGCCTTTTGCCAGTTATTTACAAAAGAAATTATCTTGTTAGTCCTAGCGATATTGGTTGGGGTTTTAGTGATCCCAAAAAAGTGAACCACGAAAACTTCAAAAGGGTGGTGGGGTATTTCCTCCATTTCGGAATAGCAAATTTTTACTCCCGGTCACAAACACTGTGGCCTTGCCCACCCCCTCAAAAAAAAACCCTTGGAAACTCCCGTTGAAACTTTCGAGCCACCCGTTGAAACGACTGCTGAAAATTTGTTAAAAACCAGGCATTTTTAATTGATTTTGCACTTCGATTGGTTTGTTCGCCTTTTTTTGGTGTTGATTAGTCATTTCTTAACCATTTAGAATATGCTAAAGGTAGAAGAACAATTAAAAAATACAAGACAACCGATATAGAAACATTTCTGAAACATGCTTTTTCAAAATATAAATTTTAAAGATTTCTCTAAGCGCATTTTTAATTGATTTTGCACTTCGATTGGTTTGTTCGCCTTTTTTTGGTGTTGATTAGTCATTTCTTAACCATTTAGAATATGCTAAAGGTAGAAGAACAATTAAAAAATTACAAGACAACCGATATAGAAACATTTCTGAAACATGCTTTTTCAAAATATAAATTTTAAAGATTTCTCTAAGCGCATTTTTAATTGATTTTGCACTTCGATTGGTTTGTTCGCCTTTTTTTGGTGTTGATTAGTCATTTCTTAACCATTTAGAATATGCTAAAGGTAGAAGAACAATTAAAAAATTACAAGACAACCGATATAGAAACATTTCTGAAACATCCTTTTTCAAAATATAAATTTTAAAGATTTCTCTAAGCGCATTTTTAATTGATTTTGCACTTCGATTGGTTTGTTCGCCTTTTTTTTGGTGTTGATTAGTCATTTCTTAACCATTTAGAATATGCTAAAGGTAGAAGAACAATTAAAAAATTACAAGACAACAGGTATCGAAACATTTCTGAAATATCCTTTTTCAAAATATAAATTTTAAAGCTTTCTCTAACAAGGAGTGGTTTTTGAGAGTCATTGGCAAATCCCTTAGCGACCTAGTTCATTCGATAGAGAATTGAATTCTGAACAACCTCTCGGTGTTCATTTTTGCAAAACGCCTTTCCCTGATTTTTTGGCATCTTTTGCAAGTTCGGTTCTTGTAGATGTAATTTGTTTTGCTTTTTGTATTATAAGTGGCCCCAGTATTTTTAAACAGGTTACACCTCCAATTTAGAGGACTCACACTAACCTGGATCATAATATTTGTTTTTTGTTGTAAATCTTCCCGAAAGCGCGCAGAGATCTGTAATATGATTTCAGAAATGTTTCGATACCTGTTGTCTTGTAATTTTTTAATTGTTCTTCTACCTTTAGCATATTCTAAATGGTTAAGAAATGACTAATCAACACCAAAAAAAAGGCGAACAAACCAATCGAAGTGCAAAATCAATTAAAAATGCGCTTAGAGAAATCTTTAAAATTTATATTTTGAAAAAGGATGTTTCAGAAATGTTTCTATATCGGTTGTCTTGTAATTTTTTAATTGTTCTTCTACCTTTAGCATATTCTAAATGGTTAAGAAATGACTAATCAACACCAAAAAAAGGCGAACAAACCAATCGAAGTGCAAAATCAATTAAAAATGCCTGGTTTTTAACAAATTTTCAGCAGTCGTTTCAACGGGTGGCTCGAAAGTTTCAACGGGAGTTTCCAAGGGTTTTTTTTTGAGGGGGTGGGCAAGGCCACAGTGTTTGTGACCGGGAGTAAAAATTTGCTATTCCGAAATGGAGGAAATACCCCACCACCCTTTTGAAGTTTTCGTGGTTCACTTTTTTGGGATCACTAAAACCCCAACCAATATCGCTAGGACTAACAAGATAATTTCTTTTGTAAATAACTGGCAAAAGGCATTCTCGCCTAGTCTTTTCCAATGGAGGAGGGCGATAGATTTCCAAAAATTAAGGGACCTCTTGACCTTGGTCGTCGGTTACAGACACCTTTATCGAATTAAAACGACCCTGCTTGACGCGATGATACACCGGAGGGTTAAAAGTTTTTGTGCCCATCTGTCCGGGCTCAAAGTCGTTTGGAATGGTGCGTAGTAGCTCCAAAAAATTACCCCCAACCAGACGACGGAACAGAATAGCCGCGACTGGTAGGCACGGCGCGTGCGCTCGCCGTGCACGGCCCGTGCGCTAGCCGTGATAGGCGCGCGCGCGTGACGAAGCCTTGGACTAGCCGTGGAAGTAGCCGTACGCGCGCCGTGCACGGCTAGCGCACGGGTGACGTCGATAGTAAAAAATAGAGTAGGAAAAGCCACAGGACGAATATTAATAGTAAAAACCGTGAACCAACCAGCCGTGCGCGGGTCGTGCGCGCGCCGCGAAATTTAGCGGCTATTCTGTTCCGTGTGACTTATCAGTCTACTTTTATTTTCCGGCTATACCCTCCTACCTGCTAACAAAATTATAGCACACCCCCCCCCCCTCCCCACCGTTGTGCCGCCTCTTTCAACTGCATTATTTTAAAATTCAAATACGGATGATTTAAGGCTCTTTGCTAGCCTGCACGAATTTTCGAGTGATTTGATTTGACAATTTTTGCTATTTTCTGCCATTTTAATTCGGTGCTTTCGCAATATCGGGGGGGGTAGGGGACGGATTTTCCTAACTCTGGCAACATATAAATGTTTTTGTAGGGTTTTTAATAAGATAATAACTATATTTGAAGTGTAAAACTATCGAAAAACGACAGAATATTTAAATTTTGGTCGAAAAATCGGTATGATATTTTTTGATTTTTAAAAACAATTTGCAAAGTTTTTGCGTTTAGGAATATAGTAGAAGAGCTTGCAACACTTGCCCTAGATGTATTACAAAAATTTGATGAATTCGAAATTAGGTAATTTATTATATTAAAGTCATATTATATACTGTATTTTTATATTAGAAAATAACCTTTAATTTTTAAATTAATTTCGAGAATCCAGAAAAAATATGGGTTCTTTAGGATTTCCGGGAAGTATTTCCGGGGGAAACCAAATTTTTTCGGCCCAAGCCTAAATTTTTTTCTAAATAGCGCATGCGTTTCTAAATGGTTTTTAACTAGTCCTGAGCATAAAAACTACCCACATTTTAATTAAAAAATTTAATTTTAGGTCGAAAAATCCTATAGAACCTTTAGGATTAGCGGGGGAAGACCAAAATGACCAATTTTCGACCTTTTCAAACATTTTTCTAACTTTTTTTGAAAGGTTTTTCTACTTTAAATATAGTTAAAATTTACTAAAAACAATGTGAAAACACTTTAGATTTGATTACTAGGTCAACCGGGAAAAACAGGAAAAATTTGGTTTCCCGGAAATACTTCCCGGAAATCCTAAAGAACCAAAATATGTTTCGCCCTCAAATCAGTTTGGCTAAAAGCGAAGGTTGTTAATGGCTTTATGACAAGTGCGTTGCTTTATTACACCTTGTAATCCGCATAAAAATAATTAAGAAAATAGACACATAAATGGGATGCAATCGATATATTCAAATGGTGATGTTTGTCGGCGGGGTTAATCGTAATGTGAAGGCGGTGGCTATTCGGTCTTGATGGGGAGCACGAGCTTCGACTGCGTCTCGCCGATTTGCCTGAAAAGATAGAATCGATCGCTCAATCATTAAAAAAGGACTTGCATAAAATTAGAATCATTAGCGAGATTTTTCCAAGGTCCAAGAATTTCGACACTTTAAAATGCGAGATTATAAAATTTTTTCATTTTCAATTTCAGCTTTATGAAACTTCGGCATTGAATTTCGATATTATGAATACTGAACTTCGATATCTTGGTAATAAGTCGATGAAGATTAAGAAAATCTATAATATGAAAATTAAAGACACGAATTTAAAATTCAATGCAAAAGTTGCGATAACAACAATTATTTTGCTTAGCAAACATATGTTTCATCGACTTTTAAAGTTTTGGATTTTGCATCCGACGTAGTGGATTGGCAGGTTGGATACCCCTACATAAAAGCGGACTGTGGCTCCTTGGTCTCCGACCCCTCGGGCGCATCGGCGAATTCGATGACGAAACGGTCATCCTGGAAAAAAGAGCATAACTATCAAAAAAACAATGTGATTACATGAAAAGATTACAAAAAACGTATGAAAAGTAACGTTTATTATTAGTTAAGTCATAATCCGGTTGGGGGACCAGCTTTTTTTCTTACGACTTAATTTTTTCAATTATAAATAGTAAAAGTGTTCCCAAATGGGTTTATACTATTCCTAAACGGGAAAACTTTACAAATTTTTATGAAAAAATGTCAAATATGGCGATAATTCTAATAAAAACGGCCGATTTTTGACCAAAACTTCGACTCTTCAAACATTTTGTAAAGTTTTTATATAATCTTTCTAGTCGAAATAGAGTTCTATATTACTAAAAACACGGTTAAAGCACTTGCTATTATGTTACTAGGCATTTCTAGACTTATAAAAAGCCCCCCCCCCCCCGAAAATGTAAAGAACCA
>CATQJA010000904.1:0-15100 GCA_958295435.1 Mesorhabditis spiculigera
GCAAATTTTCGTAAACTACCCCGATGAGTTGAAAAGGCTTCTGACTGGCACTGAGCGTCGCCATAAAGCATTCCGCGAGCATATCCGGAATTACAATAGCTCATTGGCCACAGCTTCAATTGTCGCCAAACTCGATACTCCACGTGGAAATGGACCAGTTCCATACAAAGTACATGGCCAAGTCGTTCACTTGGTGGGCGGCTTAGTTCCTCAAGATGGCCAGATGGCTCAATGCGCACAAATACTTATCATGGACACCGGAGACGCCGCTAACGAGCTAGCAGGTCGCCAAGTAAACCGTAAATGCGAACGAGAGATTTTCATCGAGCTTCACGATTTGCTAAACAGGATCAATCCTTTCGCACGCGCGTTTAAAATGATGCAAGAAGTGTATCAACAAGAAGAGCGAAACGCTCAAGCCAACGGACAAGACATGCAAGCCGTAAAAATGGTTTTTGCTCAGACGAACCATGATGATCTGAGAAGGTATAACGCCGCTACGGCTAACGAAGTTGCCGCGATTTACGTCGGTAACGATGAGGAAATCCCAGGAAGGCGCCTATTGGTGGTTCATGATCGCCAGCAGGGGCTTCGAAACATCAGCTACCTGGACAAAAACTGCGACCCGACGTGCTACCCACTCCTCTTCCCAAGGGGAGATTTTGGCTGGCATCCGGCACTAGACCGCGTTCAACCTGCCGGATCGCGGCATACACGTGTCACTCAAATGGACTTTTATGCCTATCACGTATTCAAACGTCCAAACGTCCCATTCAACCCGTTGCACCATTCATGCAAATTGTTCCAGCAATGGTTGGTCGATAGCTGGATCAAAATCGAGCAAAACCGCTTGGACTTTCTGAAGAAGGGGCAGAAACCAATGCGACTCGATACTTTGCAAGGCTTGCGTGACCATCATAATGACCCAAACGCTGCAGGACCATCCGGCCAAAAGATCATCCTCTCGGCGAAACACCAAGGATCCCCACGGAACAAGTCGGAGGGCTATAAGGACGCTTTGGCAATCATGCAACGCTACGGAAAACCTGACCTTTTCTTAACCTTCACGGCTAACCCAAGCTGGATTGAGATCACGAGGGAATTGGAGCCAGGACAAACCGCAATGGACCGACCAGATTTGGTTGGACGCGTCTTTTATTTGAAAATGGATCAACTAGACGATGAATTGAATAACAAACATATTCTCGGACAGTTGATGGCTCACGTAAGCGTCATAGAGTTCCAGAAACGTGGCCTTCCACATCGTCACATGCTATTGTGGCTCACGCCCCACTGGAAACTCCGTACCGCCGGAGACGTCAACCACCTGATCACTGCCGAACTTCCCGAAGATCCGACAAGCCGACTGTATGCAATTGTCACCAAATGCATGATGCACAGGGCCTGTGGTTTGGCAAACCCCGACTCTCCGTGCATGAAAGATGGCGAATGCTCCAAAGGTTTTCCGAAGCAGTACCAGAACGACACGGTGATCAGCAACGACAGTTACGAATGCCGGAATGACGGCCGCACGGTCATGAACGGAAGGGTTCAGCTTGACAATCGGCATGTCGTACCATATAATCCTACATGTCAGTCGTACATGTCAAAAATTAAGTTGAATTTTGAAGGGAGCAGCCGCCAAGCGGAGTCAAAAATTAAGTTGAATTTTGAAGGGAGCAGCCGCCAAGCGGGGTCAAAGATTAAGTTGAATTTTGAAGGGAGCAGCCGCCAAGCGGAGTCAAAAATTAAGTTGAATTTTGAAGGGAGCAGCCGCCAAGCGGAGTCAAAAATTAGGTTGAATTTTGAAGGGAGCAGCTCCCGACTGGGGTCAAAAATTAAGTTGAATTTCGAAGTGAGCAGCTCCCGACTGGGGTCAAAAATTAAGTTGAATTTTGAAGGGAGCAGCTCCCGACTGGGGTCAAAAATTAAGTTGAATTTTGAAGGGAGCAGCTCCCGACTGGGGTCAAAAATTAAGTTGAATTTTGAAGGGAGCAGCCGCCAAGCGGGGTCAAAGATTAAGTTGAATTTTGAAGGGAGCAGCCGCCAAGCGGAGTCAAAAATTAAGTTGAATTTTGAAGGGAGCAGCCGCCAAGCGGAGTCAAAAATCAAGTTGAATTTTGAAGGGAGCAGCCGCCAAGCGGAGTCAAAAATTACGTTGAATTTTGAAGGGAGCAGCTCCCGAATGGGGTCAAAAATTAAGTTGAATTTTGAAAGGAGCAGCCGCCAAGCGGAGTCAAAAATTAAATTGAATTTTGAAGGGAGCAGCTCCCGACTGGAGTCAAAAATTAAGTTGAATTTTGAAGGGAGCAGCTCCCGACTGGGGTCAAAAATTGGGTTGAATTTTGAAGGGAGCAGCCGCCAAGCGGGGTCAAAGATTAAGTTGAATTTTGAAGGGAGCAGCCGCCAAGCGGAGTCAAAAATCAAGTTGAATTTTGAATGGCGAAAACGCTAAGTGGCGTCAAAAATTAAGTTGAATTTTGAAGGGAGTGATACGCTAAAAGGTGTCAAAAATTGGGTTGAATTTTGAAGGGAGAAGTTCTCGACTGGGTCAAAAATTAAGTTGAATTTTGAAGAGAGCAGCTCCCGACTGGGGTCAAAAAATTAAGTTGAATTTTGAAGGAGCATCGCTGGGCGGGGAGTCAAAAATTAAGTTGAATCTTGAAGGGAGAAGTCCCTGACTGGGGTCAAAAATTGGGTTGAATTTTGAAGGCGAAGAGCTCCTGAATGGGGTCAAAAATTAGGTTGAATTTTGAAGGGAGCAGTTCTTGACTGGGGTCAAAAACTAAATTGAATTTTGAAGGGAGTAGTCGCTGCTTTCGGAGTCAAAGATTAAGTTGAATTTTGAAGGGAGCAGCTCCTGACTGGGGTCAAAAACTAAGTTGAATTTTTGAAGGGAGAAAGCCGCCAAGCGGAGTCAAAAATTAAGTTGAATTTTGAAGGGAGCAGCTCTCGACTGGGGTCAAAAAATTGGGTTGAATTTTGAAGGGAGCAGCTGCCAAGCGGAGTCCAAAATTAAGTTGAATTTTGAATGGAGCAGTTTTCGACTGGGGTCAAAAATTAGGTTGAATTTTGAAGGGAGCAGTCTCTCACTGGGGTCAAAAATTGGGTTGAATTTTTTGAAGGGAGTAGTTCTGACTGGGGTCAAATGAAGTTGAATTTTGAAGGGAGCAGCTCCCGACTTGGGGTCAAAAATTAAGTTGAATTTTGAAGGGAGCAGCTCCCGACTGGGGTCAAAAATTAAGTTGAATTTTGAAGGGAGCAGCTCCCGACTGGGGTCAAAAATTAAGTTGAATTTTGAAGGGAGCAGCTCCCGACTGGGGTCAAAAATTAAGTTGAATTTTTAAGGGAGCAGCTCCCGAATGGGGTCAAAAATTAAGTTGAATTTTGAAGGGAGCGGCTCCCGAATGGGGTCAAAAATTAAGTTGAATTTTGAAGGGAGCAGCTCCCGAATGGGGTCAATAATTAAGTTGAATTTTGAAGGGAGCAGCTCCCGACTGGGGTCAAAAATTAAGTTGAATTTTGAAGGGAGCAGCCGCCAAGCGGAGTCAAAAATTAAGTTGAATTTTGAAGGGAGCAGCTCCCGAATGGGGTCAAAAATTAAGTTGAATTTTGAAGGGAGCAGCCGCCAAATGGAGTCAAAAATTAAGTTGAATTTTGAAGGGAGCAGCCCCCAAGGGGGTCAAAAATTAAGTTGAATTTTGAAGGGAGCAGCTCCCGAATGGGGTCAAAAATTAAGTTGAATTTTGAAGGGAGCAGCTCCCGAATGGGGTCAAAAATTAAGTTGAATTTTGAAGGGAGCAGCTCCCGACTGGGGTCAAAAATTAAGTTGAATTTTGAAGGGAGCAGCTCCCGACTGGGGTCAAAAATTAAGTTGAATTTTGAAGGGAGCAGCTCCCGAATGGGGGTCAAAAATTAAGTTGAATTTTGAAGGGAGCAGCCCCGAACTGGGGTCAAAAATTAAGTTGAATTTTGAAGGGAGCAGCCGCCCAGCGGAGTCAAAAATTAAGTTGAATTTTGAAGGGAGCAGCCGCCAAGCGGAGTCAAAAATTAAGTTGAATTTTGAAGGGAGCAGCTCCCGACTGGGGTCAAAAATTAAGTTGAATTTTGAAGGGAGCAGCCGCCAAGCGGAGTCAAAAATTAAGTTGAATTTTGAAGGGAGCAGCCGCCAAGCGGAGTCAAAAATTAAGTTGAATTTTGAAGGGAGCAGCCCCCAAGCGGAGTCAAAAATTAAGTTGAATTTTGAAGGGAGCAGCCGCCAAGCGGAGTCAAAAATTAAGTTGAATTTTGAAGGGAGCAGCCGCCAAGCGGAGTCAAAAATTAAGTTGAATTTTGAAGGAGCAGCCCCCAAGCGGAGTCAAAAATTAAGTTGAATTTTGAAGGGAGCAGCCGCCAAGCGGAGTCAAAAATTAAGTTGAATTTTGAAGGGAGCAGCCGCCAAGCGGAGTCAAAAATTAAGTTGAATTTTGAAGGGAGCAGCCGCCGAAGCGGAGTCAAAAATTAAGTTGAATTTTGAAGGGAGCAGCCGCCAAGCGGAGTCAAAAATTAAGTTGAATTTTGAAGGGAGCAGCTCCCGACTGGGGTCAAAAATTAAGTTGAATTTTGAAGGGAGCAGCTCCCGAATGGGGTCAAAAATTAAGTTGAATTTTGAAGGGAGCAGCTCCCGAATGGGGTCAAAAATTAAGTTGAATTTTGAAGGGAGCAGCTCCCGACTGGGGTCAAAAATTAAGTTGAATTTTGAAGGGAGCAGCTCCCGAATGGGGTCAAAAATTAAGTTGAATTTTGAAGGGAGCAGCTCGCCGAATGGGAGTCAAAAATTAAGTTGAATTTTGAAGGGAGCAGCTCCCGAATGGGGTCAAAAATTAAGTTGAATTTTGAAGGGAGCAGCTCCCGACCGGGGTCAAAAATTAAGTTGAATTTTGAAGGGAGCAGCCGCCAAGCGGAGTCAAAAATTAAGTTGAATTTTGAAGGGAGCAGCTCCCGACTGGGGTCAAAAATTAAGTTGAATTTTGAAGGGAGCAGCCCCCGACCGGGGTCAAAAATTAAGTTGAATTTTGAAGGGAGCAGCCGCCAAGCGGGGTCAAAAATTAAGTTGAATTTTGAAGGGAGCAGCCGCCAAGCGGAGTCAAAAATTAAGTTGAATTTTGAAGGGAGCAGCTCCCGACCGGGGTCAAAAATTAAGTTGAATTTTGAAGGGAGCAGCTCCCGACCGGGGTCAAAAATTAAGTTGAATTTTGAAGGGAGCAGCTCCCGACTGGGGTCAAAAATTAAGTTGAATTTTGAAGGGAGCAGCCGCCAAGCGGAGTCAAAAATTAAGTTGAATTTTGAAGGGAGCAGCTCCCGACCGGGGTCAAAAATTAAGTTGAATTTTGAAGGGAGCAGCTCCCGACCGGGGTCAAAAATTAAGTTGAATTTTGAAGGGAGCAGCCGCCAAGCGGAGTCAAAAATTAAGTTGAATTTTGAAGGGAGCAGCTCCCGACTGGGGTCAAAAATTAAGTTGAATTTTGAAGGAGCAGCCCCCGACTGGGGTCAAAAATTAAGTTGAATTTTGAAGGGAGCAGCCGCCAAGCGGAGTCAAAAATTAAGTTGAATTTTGAAGGGAGCAGCCGCCAAGCGGAGTCAAAAATTAAGTTGAATTTTGAAGGGAGCAGCTCCCGAGCGGAGTCAAAAATTAAGTTGAATTTTGAAGGGAGCAGCTCCCGACTGGGGTCAAAAATTAAGTTGAATTTTGAAGGGAGCAGCCGCCAAGCGGAGTCAAAAATTAAGTTGAATTTTGAAGGGAGCAGCTCCCGACTGGGGTCAAAAATTAGGTTGAATTTTGAAGGGAGCAGCTCCCGACTGGGGTCAAAAATTAAGTTGAATTTTGAAGGGAGCAGCCGCCAAGCGGAGTCAAAAATTAAGTTGAATTTTGAAGGGAGCAGCCGCCAACCGGAGTCAAAAATTAAGTTGAATTTTGAAGGGAGCAGCTCCCGACCGGGGTCAAAAATTAAGTTGAATTTTGAAGGGAGCAGCTCCCGACTGGGGTCAAAAATTAAGTTGAATTTTGAAGGGAGCAGCCGCCAAGCGGAGTCAAAAATTAAGTTGAATTTTGAAGGGAGCAGCTCCCCGACCGGGGTCAAAAATTAAGTTGAATTTTGAAGGGAGCAGCTCCCGACTGGGGTCAAAAATTAAGTTGAATTTTGAAGGGAGCAGCCGCCAAGCGGAGTCAAAAATTAAGTTGAATTTTGAAGGGAGCAGCCGCCAAGCGGAGTCAAAAATTAAGTTGAATTTTGAAGGGAGCAGCTCCCGACTGAGGTCAAAAATTAGAAGTTGAATTTTGAAGGGGAGCAGCCGCCAGACCGAGTCAAAAATTAAGTTGAATTTTGGAGAGGAGCAGCCGCCAAGCGGAGTCAAAAATTAAGTTGAATTTTGAAGGGAGCAGCCCCATAAGCAGGTCAAAAATTAAGTTGAATTTTGAAGGAGCAGCTCCCGACTGGGAATCTAAAAATTAGGACAGTTTTTTTTGGAAGGGAGCAGCCACCGACTGGGGTCTAAGTGGATTGAATTTCGAAGGGGCAGCTCCCGACTGAGGTCGAAAAATTAAGTTGAATTTAGAAGGGAGCAGCTCCCGACTGAAGTCAAAAGTTAAGTTGAATTTTGGAAAGGGAGCAGCTCCCGACTAGGGTCAAAAATTAAGTTGAATTTTGAAGGGCAGCTCCGCCAGAGAGCGGGTCAAAGGGCAAGTTGAATTTTGAAGGGAGCATTACCAAGCGGATTCGAAAATTAAGTTGAATTTTGAAGGGCGGCCGCCGACTGGGGTCAAAAAGTCAAGTTGAATTTTGAAGGGCCGCTCCCGACTGGGGTCAAAAATTAAGTTGAATTTTGAAGGCAGCTCCCGACTGAGGTCAAAAGTGGTTGAATTTTGAAGGGCAGCTCCCGACTGGGGTCAAAAATTAAGTTGAATTTTTGAGAGGAGCGGGGCTCCCGACTGGGGTCAAAAATTAAGTTGAATTTTGAAGGGCAGCTCCCGACTGGGGTCAAAAATTAAGTTGAATTTTGGAAAGGAGCAGCCGCCAAGCAAGATCCAAAAGTAAGTTGAATTTGAAGGGCAGACGCCGAAAGCAGAGTCAAAAATTAAGTTGAATTTTGAAGGAGCAGCCGCCAAGCGGAGTCAAAAACTAAGTTGAATTTTGAAGGAGCAGCCCCAAGCGGAGTCAAAAATTAAGTTGAATTTTGAAGGGAGCAGCTCCCGACTGGGGTCAAAAATTAAGTTGAATTTTGAAGGGAGCAGCCGCCAAGCGGAGTCAAAAATTAAGTTGAATTTTGAAGGGAGCAGCCCCCGACTGGGGTCAAAAATTAAGTTGAATTTTGAAGGGAGCAGCTCCCGACTGGGGTCAAAAATTAAGTTGAATTTTGAAGGGAGCAGCCGCCAAGCGGAGTCAAAAATTAAGTTGAATTTTGAAGGGAGCAGCTCCCGACTGGGGTCAAAAATTAAGTTGAATTTTGAAGGGAGCAGCCGCCAAGCGGAGTCAAAAATTAAGTTGAATTTTGAAGGGAGCAGCTCCCGACTGGGGTCAAAAATTAAGTTGAATTTTGAAGGGAGCAGCCGCCAAGCGGGGTCAAAAATTAAGTTGAATTTTGAAGGGAGCAGCTCCCGACTGGGGTCAAAAATTAAGTTGAATTTTGAAGGGAGCAGCCGCCAAGCGGAGTCAAAAATTAAGTTGAATTTTGAAGGGAGCAGCCGCCAAGCGGAGTCAAAAATTAAGTTGAATTTTGAAGGGAGCAGCTCCCGACTGGGGTCAAAAATTAAGTTGAATTTTGAAGGGAGCAGCCGCCAAGCGGAGTCAAAAATTAAGTTGAATTTTGAAGGGAGCAGCTCCCGACTGGGGTCAAAAATTAAGTTGAATTTTGAAGGGAGCAGCCGCCAAGCGGAGTCAAAAATTAAGTTGAATTTTGAAGGGAGCAGCCCCCGAGCGGGGTCAAAAATTAAGTTGAATTTTGAAGGGAGCAGCTCCCGACTGGGGTCAAAAATTAAGTTGAATTTTGAAGGGAGCAGCCGCCAAGCGGAGTCAAAAATTAAGTTGAATTTTGAAGGGAGCAGCTCCCGACTGGGGTCAAAAATTAAGTTGAATTTTGAAGGGAGCAGCCGCCAAGCGGAGTCAAAAATTAAGTTGAATTTTGAAGGGAGCAGCTCCCGACTGGGGTCAAAAATTAAGTTGAATTTTGAAGGGAGCAGCCCGCCGACTGGGGTCAAAAATTAAGTTGAATTTTGAAGGGAGCAGCCGCCAAGCGGAGTCAAAAATTAAGTTGAATTTTGAAGGGAGCAGCTCCCGACTGGGGGTCAAAAATTAAGTTGAATTTTGAAGGGAGCAGCCGCCAAGCGGAGTCAAAAATTAAGTTGAATTTTGAAGGGAGCAGCCCCCGGCAAGGGGGTCAAAAATTAAGTTGAATTTTGAAGGGAGCAGCCGCCAAGCGGAGTCAAAAATTAAGTTGAATTTTGAAGGGAGCAGCTCCCGACTGGGGTCAAAAATTAAGTTGAATTTTGAAGGGAGCAGCTCGCCGCTGGGGTCAAAAATTAAGTTGAATTTTGAGAGGAGCAGCTCGCCGACCGGGGTCAAAAATTAAGTTGAATTTTGAAGGGAGCAGCCGCCAAGCGGAGTCAAAAATTAAGTTGAATTTTGAAGGGAGCAGCTCCCGACTGGGGTCAAAAATTAAGTTGAATTTTGAAGGGAGCAGCCGCCAAGCGGAGTCAAGAATTAAGTTGAATTTTGAAGGGAGCAGCTCCCGACTGGGGTCAAAAATTAAGTTGAATTTTGAAGGGAGCAGCCCCGACTGGGGTCAAAGATTTAAGTTGAATTTTGAAGGGAGCAGCCGCCAAGCGGAGTCAAAAATTAAGTTGAATTTTGAAGGGAGCAGCCGCCGAGCGGGGTCAAAAATTAAGTTGAATTTTGAAGGGAGCAGCTCCCGACTGGGGTCAAAAATTAAGTTGAATTTTGAAGGGAGCAGCCGCCAAGCGGAGTCAAAAATTAAGTTGAATTTTGAAGGGAGCAGCCGCCAAGCGGAGTCAAAAATTAAGTTGAATTTTGAAGGGAGCAGCTCCCGACTGGGGTCAAAAATTAAGTTGAATTTTGAAGGGAGCAGCTCCCGACTGGGGTCAAAAATTAAGTTGAATTTTGAAGGGAGCAGCCGCCAAGCGGAGTCAAAAATGAAGTTGAATTTTGAAGGGAGCAGCCGCCAAGCGGAGTCAAAAATTAAGTTGAATTTTGAAGGGAGCAGCCGCCAAGCGGGTCAAAAATTAAGTTGAATTTTGAAGGGAGCAGCCGCCCGAGCGGAGTCAAAAATTAAGTTGAATTTTGAAGGGAGCAGCCGCCAAGCGGAGTCAAAAATTAAGTTGAATTTTGAAGGGAGCAGCTCCCGACTGGGGTCAAAAATTAAGTTGAATTTTGAAGGGAGCAGCCGCCAAGCGGAGTCAAAAATTAAGTTGAATTTTGAAGGGAGCAGCCGCCAAGCGGAGTCAAAAATTAAGTTGAATTTTGAAGGAAGCAGCCGCCAAGCGGAGTCAAAAATTAAGTTGAATTTTGAAGGGAGCAGCTCCCGACGCGGGGTCAAAAATTAAGTTGAATTTTGAAGGAGCAGCCGCCAAGCGGGGTCAAAAATTAAGTTGAATTTTTGAAGGGAGCGGCTCCCGACTGGGGTCAAAAATTAAGTTGAATTTTGAAGGGAGCAGCCCCCAAGCGGCGTCAAAAATTAGTTTGAATTTTGAAAGGGAGCAGCCCCCAAGCGGAGTCAAAAATTAAGTTGAATTTTGAAGGGAGCAGCTCCCGACTGGGGTCAAGAGGTTAAGTTGAATTTAAAGGAGCAGCCGCCAAGCGGAGTCAAAAATTAAGTTGTGATTTTGAAGGGAGCAGCTCCCGACTGGGGTCAAAAATTAAGTTGAATTTTGAAGGGAGCAGCTCGCCGACTGCGGGGTCAAAAATTAAGTTGAATTTTGAAGGGAGCAGCTCGCCAAGCGGAGTCAAAAAATTAAGTTGAATTTTGAAGGGAGCAGCCTCCCGAGCTGGGGTCAAAAATTAAGTTGAATTTTGAAGGGAGCAGCCCCCAAGCTGGGGTCAAAAATTAAGTTGAATTTTGAAGGGAGCAGCTCGCCAAGCGGGGTCAAAAATTAAAGTTGAATTTTGAAGGGAGCAGCCGCCAAGCGGAGTCAAAAATTAAGTTGAATTTTGAAGGGAGCAGCTCCCGAGCTGGGGTCAAAAATTAAGTTGAATTTTGAAGGAGCAGCCCCGCCAAGCGGAGTCAAAAATTAGGTTGAGATTTTGAAGGGAGCAGCCGCCAAGCGGAGTCAAAAATTAAGTTGAATTTTGAAGGGAGCAGCTCCCGACTGGGGTCAAAAATTAAGTTGAATTTTGAAGGGAGCAGCCCCCAAGCGGGAGTCAAAAATTGAAGTTGAATTTTGAGAGGAGCAGCCCCCAAGCGGAGTCAAAAAATTAAGTTGAATTTTGAAGGGAGCAGCTCCCGACTGGGGTCAAAAATTAAGTTGAATTTTGAAGGGAGCAGCCCCCAAGCGGAGTCAAAAATTAAGTTGAATTTTGAAGGGAGCAGCCGCCAAGCGGAGTCAAAAATTAAGTTGAATTTTGAAGGGAGCAGCTCCCGACTGGGGTCAAAAATTAAGTTGAATTTTGAAGGAGCAGCCCGCCAAGGGGTCAAAAATTAAGTTGAATTTTGAAGGGAGCAGCCCCCAAGCGGGGTCAAGAATTAAGTTGAATTTTGAAGGGGAGCAGCTCGCCGAGCTGGGGTCAAAAATTAAGTTGAATTTTGAAGGGAGCAGCCCCCAAGCGGGGTCAAAAATTAAGTTGAATTTTGAAGGAGCAGCCGCCAAGCGGAGTCAAGAAATTAAGTTGAATTTTGAAGGGAGCAGCTCCCGACTGGGGTCAAAAATTAAGTTGAATTTTGAAGGGAGCAGCCCCCGCTGGGGTCAAAAATTAAGTTGAATTTTGAAGGGAGCAGCCGCCAAGCGGAGTCAAAAATTAAGTTGAATTTTGAAGGGAGCAGCTCCCCGACTGGGGTCAAAAATTAAGTTGAATTTTGAAGGGAGCAGCCCCCGAGGGGTCAAAAATTAAGTTGAATTTTGAAGGGAGCAGCCCCCAAGCGGGGTCAAAAATTAAGTTGAATTTTTGAAGGGGAGCAGCTCCCGCCTGGGGTCAAAAATTAAGTTGAATTTTGAAGGGGCAGCTCCCGACTGGGGTCAAAAATTAAGTTGAATTTTGAAGGGAGCAGCCCCCAAGCGGAGTCAAAAATTAAGTTGAATTTTGAAGGGAGCAGCTCCCGACTGGGGTCAAAAATTAAGTTGAATTTTGAAGGGAGCAGCTCGCCGAAGCGGGGTCAAAAATTAAGTTGAATTTTGAGAGGAGCAGCCGCCAAGCGGGGTCAAAAATTAAGTTGAATTTTGAAGGGAGCAGCCGCCAAGCGGAGTCAAAAATTAAGTTGAATTTTGAAGGGAGCAGCTCCCGACTGGGGTCAAAGGATTAAGGATGAAGGGGGCAGCTCCCGACTGGGGTCAAAATTAAGTTGAATTTTGAAGAGGCCGCCAAGCGGAGTCAAAAATTAAGTTGAATTTTGAAGGGAGCAGCTCCCGACTGGGGTCAAAAATTAAGTTGAATTTTGAAGGGAGCAGCTCCCGACTGGGGTCAAAAATTAAGTTGAATTTTGAAGGGAGCAGCCGCCAAGCGGAGTCAAAAATTAAGTTGAATTTTGGAAGGAGCAGCTCGCCACGACTGGGGTCAAAAATTAAGTTGAATTTTGAAGGGAGCAGCCGCCAAGCGGGTCAAAAATTAAGTTGAATTTTGAAGGGAGCAGCTCCCGGCGGGGTCAAAAATTAAGTTGAATTTTGAAGGGAGCAGCCCCCAAGCGGGGGTCAAAAATTAAGTTGAATTTTGAAGGGAGCAGCCGCCAAGCGGAGTCAAAAATTAAGTTGAATTTTGAAGGGAGCAGCCGCCGACCGGAGTCAAAAATTAAGTTGAATTTTGAAGGGAGCAGCCGCCAAGCGGAGTCAAAAATTAAGTTGAATTTCGAAGGGAGCAGCCGCCAAGCGGAGTCAAAAATTAAGTTGAATTTCGAAGGGAGCAGCCGCCAAGCGGAGTCAAAAATTAAGTTGAATTTTGAAGGGGAGCAGCCGCCAAGCCGGAGTCAAAAATTAAGTTATTTAGAATTTGAAGGGAGCAGCCCCCGCCCAGGCAGTCTGAAATTAAGTTGAATTTCCCAGAGGGCAGCCGCCAAGCCCGAGTCGAAAATTAAGTTGAATTTTGAAGGGAGCGGCTCCCGGCTAGGGCAAAAAATTAAGTTGAATTTTGAAGGGCAGCCGCCAAGCCGGAGTCAAAAATTAAGTTGAATTTTGAAGGGCAGCCCATAAGCGGAGTCAAAAATTAAGTTGAATTTTGAAGGGAGCAGCTCCCCGACTCGGGTCGAAAATTAAGTTGAATTTTGAAGGGCAGCCCGCCAAGCCAAGGTCGAAAAATTAAGTTGAATTTTGAGGGCAGCCCCATAAGCGGAGTCAAGAATTAGATTGAGATTTTAGAGGGAGCAACCCGCCAAGCAGATCAAAAATTAAGTTGAATTTTGAAGAGAGCAGCTCCAAACCAAAGTCAAAAATTAAGTTGAATTTTGAAGGGAGCAGCTCCTGACTGGGGTCAAGGGTAAGTTGAATTTTGAAGGGAGCAGCTCCCCGCGCTAAGGGTCTGAAATTAAGTTGAATTTTGAAGGGAGCAGCCCATAAGCGGAATCAAAAATTAAGTTGAATTTTGAAGGGCAGCCCCATAAAGCCGGAGTCAAAAATTAAGTTGAATTTTGAAGGGAGCAGCCGCCAAGCCGGAGTCAAAAATTAAGTTGAATTTTGAAGGGAGCAGCCCGCCAAGCCCAGGTCAAGAAATTAAGTTGAATTTTGAAGGGAGCAGCTCCCGGCTGGGGTCAAAAATTAAGTTGAATTTTGAAGGGCAGCTCCCCGACTGGGGTCTGAAATTAGGATTGAATTTTGAAGGGCAGCTTCCGACTGGGGTCAAAAATTAGAGTTGAATTTTGGAGGAGCAGCCGCCAAGCCCGAGTCAAAGAATTAAGTTGAATTTTGAAGGGAGCAGCCGCTTGGCGGAGTCAAAAATTAAGTTGAATTTTGAAGGAGCAGCTCCCGACTGGGGTCAAAAATTAAGTTGAATTTTAGAGGTAGCAGCTCCCGATTGGGGTCAAAGATTAAGTTGAATTTTTGAAGGGAGCCGCCCCGACTGGAACTCAAAAATTAGTTGAATTTTGAAGGGGCAGCTCCCAATGCGGAGTCAAAAATTAAGTTGGACTCCGAAGGGGCGCTAGCCCCCGAGGCGAGTCAAAAATTAAGTTGAATTTTTAAGGGGGCAGCGTCCCGACCAGGGGTCCAAAAATTAAGTTGAATTTTGAGGGGGAGCAGCCGCCAAGCAGAGTCTAAAATTAAGTTGAATTTTGAAGGGAGCAGCCCCTTACGCGAGTCAAAAATTAGGTTGAATTTTTGAAGGGAGCAGCCCCCGACTGGGGTCAAAATTAAGTTGAATTTTGTAAGGGGGCAGCTCCCGAGCTGGAGTCAAAAGTTAGGTTGATTTTTGAAGGGAGCAGCCGCCGGCTCGAGTCCCCCCGTAAGTTGAATTTTGAAGGAGCAGCCGCCAAGCGGAGTCAAAAATTAAGTTGAATTTTGAAGGGAGCAGCCGCCAAGCGGAGTCAAAAATTAAGTTGAATTTTGAAAGGAGCAGCTCCCGACTGGGGTCAAAAATTAAGTTGAATTTTGAAGGGAGCAGCCGCCAAGCGGAGTCAAAAATTAAGTTGAATTTTGAAGGAGCAGCTCCCGAGCTGGGGTCAAAAATTAAGTTGAATTTTGAAGGGAGCAGCTCGGCCGGCGGGTCAAAAATTAAGTTGAATTTTGAAGGGAGCAGCTCCCGACCGGAGTCAAAATTTAAGTTGAATTTTGAAGGGAGCAGCCCCCGAGCTGGGGTCAAAAATTAAGTTGAATTTTGAAGGGAGCAGCCGCCAAGCGGAGTCAAAAATTAAGTTGAATTTTGAAGGGAGCAGCTCCCGACTGGGGTCAAAAATTAAGTTGAATTTTGAAGGGAGCAGCCCCCGACCGGGGTCAAAAATTAAGTTGAATTTTGAAGGGAGCAGCTCCCGACTGGAGTCAAAAATTAAGTTGAATTTTGAAGGGAGCAGCTCCCGACTGGGGTCAAAAATTAAGTTGAATTTTGAAGGGAGCAGCTCCCAACGGGAGTCAAAAATTAAGTTGAATTTTAGAGGGAGCAGCCGCCGACGGGGTCAAAAATTAGGTTGAATTTTGAAGGGAGCAGCTCCCGACGGGGGTCAAAAATTAGGTTGAATTTTGAAGGGAGCAGCCGCCAAGCGGAGTCAAAAATTAAGTTGAATTTTGAAGGGAGCAGCTCCCGACTGGGGTCAAAAATTAAGTTGAATTTTGAAGGGAGCAGCCGCCAAGCGGAGTCAAAAATTAAGTTGAATTTTGAAGGGAGCAGCTCCCCGACTGGGGTCAAAAATTAAGTTGAATTTTGAGGGAGCAGCTCCCGACTGGAGTCAAAAATTAAGTTGAATTTTGAAGGGAGCAGCTCCCGACCGGAGTCAAAATTAAGTTGAATTTTGAAGGAGCAGCCGCCAAGCGGAGTCAAAAATTAAGTTGAATTTTGAAGGGAGCAGCTCCCGACTGGGGTCAAAAATTAAGTTGAATTTTGAAGGGAGCAGCTCCCGACTGGGGTCAAAAATTAAGTTGAATTTTGAAGGAGCAGCTCGCCCAAGCGGAGTCAAAAATTAAGTTGAATTTTGAAGGGAGCAGCCGCCAACCGGAGTCAAAAATTAAGTTGAATTTTGAAGGGAGCAGCCGCCAAGCGGAGTCAAAAATTAAGTTGAATTTTGAAGGGAGCAGCCCCCAACGGGGTCAAAAATTAAGTTGAATTTTGAAGGGAGCAGCTCCCAAGCTGGGGTCAAAAATTAAGTTGAATTTTGAAGGGAGCAGCCCCCGACCGGGGTCAAAAAATTAAGTTGAATTTTGAAGGGAGCAGCCCCCGAGCGGAGTCAAAAATTAAGTTGAATTTTGAAGGGAGCAGCCGCCAAG